>OX451217.1:75256697-75366391 GCA_949628195.1 Phasia obesa | reverse complement strand
AGATGAATAAATCAAACGAAATCACTCAATAATCTTAATCATAACTATGTGTTGCATAAAAAAACCTTTTCGTTTTTGCGTGTTTCAGAAACGAAACAACTAATATCCTGTTTATTATATATTAATACGAAAATTTCTGTTTATAATTTATTTTTACTTTTTTTTTTGCTTCTCTTTCCTTGACTCCATTTAATCTGCAGTGTGAATTGCTGTTGCGACACTTGGGACCCGCTCCAGCTGCATACATCAATAGTACAACACCACAATTGTCGTCGTTAATCTCCACTGATAAGGACAGTGGCATGGGTAGTCCAGTAGGCAGTGCACGTAGTGCGAAATTTCGCCGTCGCAAGCATAAATCATCACAATGGTTGGCACAGGCCAATACACTGCATCCGAAACTATCACGCTGTTCGGCAAATGAGCGCCTGATGAAAATTATTTTAGCTCAGGATGAGACAATACAACGACAATTGTCCTTGCTACGGTAGGTTTTTGATTAAATTACATAAGCAACTACAATCAATGTATATATGTATATGTTGGACGCTTAAACAAAAACATACAAACATAAACACATACATCATTACAAACACACATACATACATACATACATACATACATACATACATACATACATACATACATACATACATACATACATACATACATACATACATACATACATACATACATACATACATACATACATACACATATAAATTTACTTGCACACTTAAAATTTCTCACAACAAATGAAATATAAATTTATCTTAAATGACACATATAAAGATAGAGTGTAAAGTTTCAAGGATATTATTGTGTGTCTTGTAATTGTATGTTTTATAACAGAGATGGACATGTGATTTTTTTGGTACATCTACTTTTTTACGTACCGAGATCTATTGTAAATTTACACTAAACTAAGGCAAATAAATTGAACTTTCAGGAATTAGATTTATTACATGGTAAAATTTATATTAGAAAACCAATTTATATTAGAATATCAAAATATAAATCTTTTACTGTCGCGTTTGTTTTTTAACTCGGCAAACTCATCGAGCATTGCGGACATTCTATGGTGCTCACCATTGTCCATCAGATCGATAAAATTGTAAAACTATGGATCGTATTCGCAATATTTTTAATCTTGTTGAAGCGCCATTGCATCCAGAAAAACTGATTGGTCAGTATGCCTTAACAAAAAAGATAGTCAGAACGTTACAATTAACGGTGAGGTGTATAGAGACATGCTTACTAACTTTTAAATCCCATTTAGTATTACAGATATAAGTGTTAAGTGGCCACCTCATTCATGGGGTTAGGTATAGTTTCAAGTCTATGTGGATGAACCAGAAACGATCGAGCACGTGTAAGCGAATATTCGACGATTTACAACGGAATTTGTTCTAATGAAATCAGGGAAATTGTACGCGTTACCTACAAATTTTTGAGCACAACACGCTTCTCATTAAGAGTCCATCCATTTATAGTCGATTATAGAGTTGAGTAAATTCGTTTTTTCCCAGACCGTTCGTATGTAGAATAAACACCCTGAGTATATCTTTCCTGCCAACTTCAATATGTAGCATGCTTCTCAATGAAAGCAGATTGCCGTAAATTATATTTTGGTTGCCTGTAATCATAGAGAGCGGAAGGGGTTCGAAAAGGGATCTATTATGGAAGTGGTCTGCTTGGATATTCCCCATACATTAATACAGCTTCAATATGAGAAAGTTCAAGTCAAATGTCACAAATGTCACAACACTTCCATTATAATTACACATCATTAATAGACATAATTAATTATTAATTAATTATTTTATTTAGTTAAACTGACTCGAAATCGTTACTTGATTTGCTCGTAATAATTGTACAAGCACTATTTACAAGTTACTAGAGCTTTGATCGAGTAAAGCCTGCCATTCTGCGACTTTAAACTTTTTGGTTTTCCGGGACGCTCCTTATCGTACACATCGAAATCATCACTTTTAAATCATTTAAAAGAATGACGGCCAATTGCCTCAGCTAAATCATGATTTCTATAAACTTTCACCGATGGTTCTACGCTGCGATAATAATTAAAAAAAAAATAAAAATGAAGTAAAAGTTATCTTAAATGCTCCTCTTTTCTACAAAACTTTCTATTTCCAAAGCTTCAAAAGACTGTATTATTTATTGTCGTATTCCATCAGGAACATATGTAGACCGTTTACTTAGAATCTATATTGTTATGTGTTATTAGCTATAGGACGTAGTTCATTAAAAGTTTTGCCTGTTTCACTAATTATGGTGCGTTTTTTGGCCTTCCGCGCCTACGTGTGCCTTGCGGATTCAATTCCAGTGTGGCATATCATATTTCATCAAACGGTTTTCGAAGTGTGTGTCCCAACCAGTAGTATTTACGTCGTTTTTTAAATATTTTCTTCTTTTGTGAGTTCCAGAAGCTCTTCGTAGGCTATTGTTCGTGGCCACCATATTCTTAGTATATTTCTCAGACATCGGTTTATAAAAGATTGTAACTTTTTTTTAATTTTTTTTAGTAACGAGCCATGTTTCGGAGCTGTAGAGTAGCACGGATTTGACGCATGCCTTATAGACATTTATTCTAGTCGTCGAGGAAAGTTTGCTCGACTTCCATATGTTTTTAAGTTAATGGAAGGCAATTCTGGCCTTAACTATGCGGTTTTCCACATCATCTATAGTGTCTCCTTGTGATGTGATCACGCTACCCAAATAAAAGAATTTCTTAACGTTTTCGATCTGAGTACCGATCTGAGTCGCCCGTTTCTCGTTGACTCGTAGGCCTACCTTGGCAGTGGTTAAAATGAGTTCTTCGATTTTAGACTGCATGTGAACTTTTGTGCTGCTCAATAGGACGATAACATCAGCGTAGTCTAGGTCTTCTAAATGCTGATGCACTCGCCACACGATCCCCCTTGTTATTGCCATTATTTTGACTAATACAGAATAAGAAAGTCTACTAAAAGTAATGTCACTAGATTAAGCTTTAAAAGTCGACCACTTGGAAAAAATACTAGCTACGAAAATTATTAACCTGTAAACTAGTTTTAACTAAAATCTCTACATATAATAAAACAGTAACCCATTTCCTGTCTATCTTTCTGTCTGGGTTCGCATTACGTAAAAAGTACTGGATGCATTTTAACAAATTGTCGTGAGAAGGTACCTCTCATGCTTTTTTCCAAAAAAAATATCTTACTTCCAAGAGAAAGTGGAGAAAAGGAGAAAATGAAAGTACGCCGCTTTTTTACTGATTTAAAGGTTCTGCTTACTTTAAGGAGTCTTTTATATTTAAAATCAGGATATAACACGGTTGCGCAACAGATGGCACTGTTTTAAAATAATCACAACATATGAATTGAAAGCGGGATATTTTAAACACAGTTGCGCTGTTTTAAAATAATGACAAAATATTTGTTCCCCTTTTTTGTTTTTGTATTGTAAGCAATTATCATTTTTCGATTTTGATAGTTTCAACATTTTTGCACAATTAAGTTTCCTAACAACCTATTCACAGGAGATACCATGACCGCCATGAATTACTAACTGCTAAATAGAAAATTGAATAAAATTTGTTTTGGATTTGTATTTTTACTTTGCGGAATTTCATTGTTATTTAAATATTTTAAACACTTCCTACAGAGCTTTACAATAATTTTTAGAATTTTAGAATTTTATCCAGGGATGGTTACCTTATATAAAGAAAATACGTAAGAGTCTTTAAATTTGGTGTTGATTAATTTCAAAGCAAAATCGAACAAAATATTGTCAGGACGCACACAACGTGTGTGGGCACACCTAGTCTATAATAAAATTCAAAGCATGTTAAAGTTCTAAAAATGATACCAGGTTGTTCATATACATCACTTGTTCATCCCTGTTACATGTTTGTGTTTACTGAAAATTAATGTTGCTTTCTTATAAACACAGTAGATGCCAACAATCATTGTGTTGGTCACAATTAAAAGAAAGCTGCTTGTATAATTAATTGGGTTTTGACTTAACTTTTTATCTTTTATATCCGTTTTTTCTTTACTTTCCATTTTTTTCGTTTCATTTTATTGCTGCCTCTGGATTGTTATAATATTCATGTTCAACTCTTTGTCTCATCACTACACTGACTGTACGTGTTTTTACATTGTGTTCTGCATCTTGGTCATGTGTTTTGCTTTAACAATAATTTGTGGTACTTTTGGACCATACCATACATTGGATATACCATACCATACATATACAACTACAACTACAAAAATACTATTACTACAATCTTTACAACCATAAACGAAAATGAAAAAAAAAATAAAAAAAAAAAAACAAAACAAATAACAACACGTTCACAGTGAAAAAGAACGTCAAATTACCAAGATTGAAGAGGAGAAACATCGGAAACGTGAACGTGAGTTGGGTAAAAACTATTTACTGGAAACCTATTTAAATGGTTTAGATGAAGCCGAATGCGAACCGGAAGCACAAGATGGTGAAGAGATTTTTATAGGTAAGCACAATATGATGCATTACATTTTACATAAATATTTTGTAACAATGTACATACAATGAAAAATAAAAGTGACGATTTTATTTCTTAAATATATTATAAATGAAATGTTTTGATATTTAATACGTGATTTATTTATATTTAAGTTTCTATGTTTTGAAGAAAGATTAAAGAAAACATTTTAAATTTGAAACAATGTTTTAGTCCTGTTATTTATTATAATTTACTGATTTTAGAGATTTATTCAATACATAAATATATTAAAAAAAGTATTTAATTAAAACCTTGTGATTTCCTTTGTTAATAGCAGAAGCCAACGAAAGAATATTTTTTTACTTTAGCTGTTGCCCATTTTTCAAATGTTTACATTAATATCGCCAAATTGTTGATAACTTTTTTCATGTATGAAAAATTTAAATTAGTTGTCACAGGTGATTTGTATGGAAGCCTTGCCAAAAATCTGCAAGTACATGACCCTGCACAGTGGTTTCAAAACGATTTATTTAAGACATAATTCCGCATTTCATGAATTGCTAAAGATATATTAATGAAATTTTATAGAGGCAAAGCAAAAGGGTGTTTCTGAGTGGAGCTGCGAACGGTCGGCCCCCTAGGGTAAAGGAGGCTTCTGGTGAGATCCCAAAGTTGGGTACCTCGGGTATATAATTTTTTGGAAAGGTCATAAAAAGTTTAGTTTTAACTCAAATGTTAAAATTTTTTAAATTCAAGTAGACCTTGAAAATAACTATAATTAATACTCGTATGGGTTACATGTGTAGGTTATCTCTTTTAGTTTCGGAGAAAGTTGGCTTACAATTTTTTTTTTAATTTTTGCCGACCCTATCTTTGTATTTTTATTATTTGAAGAAATTGGCTATATTCTTCATCAAATTTGGAATAAAGTTAGAAGCCTCTGAATTGGGAAAATATAAAAATACCTTTTTTTTAGGATTTTCCACAAAAAGGTGCTATTCTTTTTTGCTTATGTAATTCAAACTTACTTCGGTACTAGTAAATTGTTTTTAATCATTTTAAAGAAAACTTATGGCAAATGCTAGTAAAAGAACAATTAGGTCAAACATTTTAACGGTTCTCCCTCCAACTTTATCCAAACATAGCCAATGTTGAAACAATACTTTTTTAAAATCGTTAAATTTCTCGGAGTGCAAATTACCGATCAAAAAAACATAAGAGGATTTTAAGGTTTTAATTGTTGGCTACTTACTAGCAAAAGGATTTGACAGCCCCGTAATTAATAAATGCAGGGTAAAAAACACACTTTTGTAAAAAACCATTTATTGGGACATTTTCCCCCGTTCCTGGAATTTATACGTTAAAATAAAAAATTTTAAAATTTTCTTTCACCATTTGATTAAAAACTTTTTTATATAATTTCAAAATTTTGTAAGAATATGTCAATCCTTTTAGTTGTTGCGGCAATTCAAATTCTATATTCTATTTCTCAAAAAACCACCTTAATGCGATTTTTTAAATTTTTGGGGTAAATATTATCTAAAAAATAGAGAAAGAAAAAAATCATTACAATATTTTTAATTTAAAATCCAGATCTTTCCTCTGATACTACTTACATGTATATTGAGCATATATTTAAGCTACAGGAGCTTCCTAAACCTATCTTCCTTATTATTTGTTTCTGATTTTTTACATGAGATACGGAATTATGTCCAAAATAAATTGTTTTCAAACCACTGTGCCCCGGTCGCTTAAATTGCCATTGTCTATACAACTCCAAGTATAAACGCTCTTCAGGTATATAGGGGCCCCAGACACCGGGGTTCCTGGATGCTGTATCTTGAAGAATATATATGTGTATGTAGCTGTTTCAAGGCCCGATCAGTGTCCAAATGACTGGTACCAGGGAAGCCGGCAGGACCACAAAGAGCCTTTCATCTCTGTGACCGGTTATTGATGAGGTCTCTTTGGGTTTGGCTGTGGTTTATACCGTGGTTTGCAAGGTTGGTGCAAGTGTGCTGTTACACTTTCAACAGAATCCAGCATTGAGTGTGAGGAGTTTGGTATTCTCCTAAACCGCTAAGCAAGGGATTAGAACATGGGTCTAGGCTTTTCGTGTTCTATGAGTTGCTACTTATTGCGATTCACAGTAATTAGAGGTGCTAGTCTACGCTTAAATATCACAGTACATTGCCATGTCGGCAAATCTTGATCAAATGAATCGGCCAATACATTACCTTCTTTTAATACTTCTCTGATAACTGTATTAAAACATCTCTGATAACTGTTCCAACCAGTAGAACTAGATTTTGGAAAAATAATTTTATTAAAGAAATCACATAAGATTCTAAATCATTCTTAACTGAAAATTTCTCTCTTTTATAAATATATATATTTTAACAGCGCTATTCTAGAAACTATAACTATTTTTATTAATGATTGTTGTTATATTTTATTGAGTATATGACAACTATTATTGAAATTTAGAACTAAAAAGCTTCTTTTATGAAACCTAGAATAGCAAATTATTGTTCTTGTCGAAAATATTTTTATCACAAAAATTATTATTCAAGAACAGCACTGTAAGGCGCATTATCATAACTTGCCAATAGCTAAACTTAGGATTTGTTGGATCAATAAGTAGTTTTTCGTTATAATAAGTTATTACTATAACTTGTCTTTAAAGTACGTAATAGTTAAATCGCTCCAACAAAATCCTAACTTTAGCTATTGGCAAGATATAAACGTATTTGGACCTGAATGGACCTAAAAGTATTTTAAATAAATTATAATAATATTTTAAGTCGTATAAAATTTTAAAAAGGTTTCAAAATTTTTTTTTTAAATTAAATATCAAGCCTACATATTTTCTGGGTATACTTATATGATGTGTTTATATGTATATCAAAAAATGGATCAGTTACCTGACCGCCTCGTTAATCTGATTAGACGCTATTCGATTAATTTCACTGGGAATATGTATTGTATCTGGTCTGTGGACATAAACCAGAAACGATCGGGAACGTGGCAGAAAATATGTGATGCGTAATTGCTAAAATACAGCCTGATTTACTGCTAAGGTTGAGGTTAAGCCAAATGAACTTATTTATATTTAAACATTAATATCATAAAATTTTCTAATTTATAAAGCTAATCGTATATTTATTAAAAACGACACGAAATAAAACCTTTAGGAAATCACAATATTAATGTTGTTCCTTTCCCTTATGATCGTGGTTAATGAAAAACTGGCTTAATGAAACATAATATTTTTATTCAATGCTGCAATTTCTAGTTCTTTATGTTTGATATAGTACTTAATTTTTTTGTATTTTAGTATTTACAATATGCAAAGAAATTTTGTGAAATTCATCGAATTATGCTTTGCTCCTCAATAGCCAGTAGCATAGAATATTAGCTTGTTCCAATAACTTCGCCGCTCTTAACGCAGACTTAAGTTGCCTATAGCGTTAGCGCTTACTATAAAAAATGTTTTTACAGATCCTTGAGTTCATATTATAATATGCCAGTCTCTATAAATATGTATATCCATTTATGAACTCCTATCGCAAATATACAGACACTACCTTATCTATCAGATGCCGATATATTTATGAAAATGATTGAATGACATGAGTTTGAATATCATTTATTGTCGAAAATTACTTAAATTTAATTTGAAAATAACATATTTCTGATTAATAAAAATTTTTTTTTATTAAAATTTTATTAATAACTAAATATGCAACTGCTTGTGCAAACCTTGGCAACACTTGTTTTATTTCGATTCTCTTGCGAGAACAAAATTAACTTGTGTATGCTTTTCATCACACCTTACGTCTGCATTCAGTGATGGCAAAAAACCATCCAATTGTAGAAGGACAGTAAGGAAAAATAAAAACGTGGTTTGTTTGTTGGTGTTTTGTTGAAGCTTTAATATTCTGTAATATTATTCGATTAACATGCATAATTCTCATTGAGTTTTGTATAATTTTATTACTTATATAGTATTTTTGGCTTCTCTAAAATTAGGAAAAAGGTTTCCTGATGTTCTGGCCTGAGTAACCAGTGAAACACGTATAGGGACTAGCTCTTTTCCCCTAACAAATAAATTGCATTTTTATTATAAAACGTTATGGGTAATTAGCATAATATTAAATAATTAATATTTCTGATGTTATTGCAAATTGATCCATTCCAATTATATTTTTAACAATTGCATTTGAACTTAATTTGAAAATTGATATTATTTTGGAATAATAAAAATAACTTCTATATACCTTTTACAAATGATCATCAGATAAGTTATGTTCGATAAAAAATATAGCCAGTTGTATTTCAGCTTCTTACTTTCCATTTTTGCAACATATTTAAATAAAATAAATCTGCATTTTGGGACAAAAATTTAAGAGGGTAAAATTTGCCAAATGCAAATAAATCTGCTGTTCTGGTAACAGTGCGTCTGAGGTTAGTTTTTATAGCAAGAAACACAAATATGCATAAATTTATTTTTCGTGCCTGAAAGTATGTTTCCCTATTTAAAACACCTTAAAGTTTAATATGTTTTCCAATTTTTGTTTCCACTTGAAAATATTTTGTGCGGGATGGCAAAATCTTGTTTCTA
The DNA here is from genome assembly GCA_949628195.1 of Phasia obesa. NCBI lineage: Eukaryota > Metazoa > Arthropoda > Insecta > Diptera > Tachinidae > Phasia > Phasia obesa. The sequence goes on along the minus strand of OX451217.1, from coordinate 75,357,275 downwards.
TTATTCTAGGTTACATAAAACCACAATTATTTTTGATGTGTTACGTTTGAAGATATATACATTATTATATATAGATAACACACTGTGTAATTTTTTAAGTCATGGTAAAATAACCATATACGGACACCACTACGTCATAAAATACCAAAAAAAAGGCCCCTGTCTCTCAGTTTTGCCCAAAGTTCTTCAGGTTTTTTTATGGGCCCTCAAAGATGTGGGGCCTCGATGTCATTTTTGTAAAAAAATGATCATTCCCTCAAGCTCATATTTTGCAAACCGTTTGAAATTTTGATATACTCTCTGAGGCAAAGTTGTAACTCTTGTCATAAACAGGGGAAAAATGTTAAAAAAATCGAATTTTTTTAAAGTTTTTTGCGATTTTGACCTTGAAGATGAAGTTTTTTTTGATTTTATATGTTAACAATTTTTGTTCTTTATGACAAGAGCTACAACTTTGCCTCAGAGAGTATATCAAAATTCCAAACGGTTTGCAAAATATGAGCTTGAGTAAATGATCATTTTTTTTTGCAAAAATGACATCGAGGCGCCCCACATCTTTGAGGGCCCATAAAAAAACCTGGAGGACTTTGGCCAAAACTGGGAGACAGGGTCTTCTTTTTTGGTCTTTTATCACGTAGTGGTGTCGGTATATGGTTAGTTTTTTCCGTGTTGCACTGTGTAATTATATTATTTTTAAAATTTTAGGCTAAAAACAATTTCAAGTATTAAAACATATAGAACAAATACTGAACAATAAATACTGAATTAAAATACAAAACATTATGAACAACATTCATAAAAAATCTGTTTTATAAAAGGTTTATTCAAATTTTTTTATAAACCTTTTATAAAACAAAAATAATTTTTATTATGCTCTTAAAACATAGTACTGTTCAGTATAATACAGAACGAATGGTCATTGTATCAAATAAATATTGCGTGCCATCTAAATTACAATAAAGAAAACATCTTTAATATTTATGTTTTATACATTTATTTTGTGGAAACAAATAAATGCTACAAATACTTAATTTGAAGTGCTCATCAAAATATAATAACATTTTTATTTTTATTGTTTATTATTTTTGTTAATAACAGTTAAGAAATTAAAGCATAAAGTTTGGCCACATGAAATTTTCATAGAAATGTTGGTGCACAAATTGGGTATGTTGGAAGGCTATACGAGCAGCTTTTAGAACAAATTAAATTCAAATGTATTAATGTTGCAATTTTTACAAATGATTTTTAATATCACAAAATTGTAAGCTTATAACATCGATTTGGAATTCCTAATCAAAAGCTTTTGTATGCAACTGAAAATAATTATTATTTCGAGTTAAATTAGTACCTAGAAATTTTAAACTGAAACTTTTTAACGAAAAGCGCTATCACAATAAAACTTTTTTTTTCTAAATTTCATCAAGAATATAGCCAATGTCTTAAAATAATAATCCGATCATTAATAAGTACACCACGAGAAAAAAAACTAACTTAAGGTCGGCCAAAATTAAAAAAATAAAAATTGTAAGCCAAATTTCTACCAAACTAAAAGAGATAACCTACACAATTAAGCACATTTTTTATAGATATTTCAAAGGTCTACTTAAGTTTAAAAAATATTAACCTTTGATTTAAAACTAAACTTTTTATGACATTTCTAAAAAGTTATATACACGAGGTAACCTACTTTGGGGGCTTAGCCAGAAGTCCACCTTTACCCTGGGATCCGAACCTTCGCTGGTCGACTCAGAAAGACCTCCGCTTTGCCTGTGTGAAATCTCATTAAGATATCTTCAGCGGTTCATGAGATACCGAATTATATTCCAAAATAAATCGTTTTTAAACCACTGTGCGACGCTTTGTTCATGTGCAAACATAACAACAGGCCGTCAAGACGTAGTGTTACATATAGTACAGGACTATGCTATATAAAATAAAAAAATGGCACAAGGTTTAAAGTAATTGTTTCAGATCTCACTTATATATATAAGGGTTGTTTTGTTTTTAAAATAGTAAGGCGGTCTTCAAGTCGAAAATATCATATTTCCTACAATCAGACACAATAACTTTCAAATGCTTATTATCCTCAGTTAGCTAAGCTGACCCCTCAACATGTTTTTTATTCTATCGTTTTAAAAATCAATCATACTCCTTTAAGTTAGTATGTTTAAGAGAGTAGGTTTCGGTCTACTGCGCCTTCTATATTTTGGGTTCATCCACATAAGACTCTTAATATGTTACTCAAGCATTAATTTATAGGAGTTCGCATTTCACGTTCTATTTTCTTATTAACGAACAATCGTACAAAATAATTTAACTGAATTTATAATAAGTAATTAAAAAAAAGTTTTGTTTTAATAATTTTACTAAAAACAGAATTTGTTTTATGACACAAACAATTTTATGTCCGCAGTAACTATTTCGCATACTTTAATATCTAAGAGTAGGTTTGAATATCTGTACGTTTTTCTCTGAAGGTCGTAATCAGTTTTATTTATGCTAATTATAAATACACTAACTACTCATATGCATATGCCTTATGGTTGACATTAAACTGTATTTACAGTTTAACGAAGCAACAGCTCTAGGCACAATTTTTTGCCTTTTAATAATTTTCCAAATTTCTAATTTCTTTCTTTTATACAGATGAACCATGTCATCGTGTGTCAACAACACAAACAGCAACATCAACATTAAACCCCAGGACGGATATTTCGCCATCAGCAGTACCATTAGCAGCTGTAGCTGTTACAGTTAAAAAACCTCTAGCTGCTGGGGTATTAAATATGATGGCAAAGCATAAAATCAAAGATAACGAAGTGAGAAAAGAAAAGAAAAAGAAACGACACAAAGAAAAACAAACAAAGAATGAGGAGATTCAAATAAAGGATATTAATTTGAAAACAAATAAAAATAAAGATAAAGAGAAAGACAAGGTAGATGTACAACAACGACCACATCATGAATCGAAAGTGAGAGACGGAACTAACAGCAAGGGCAATGACAATGAACAAGAAACGGAATTGCAAGTATTTTGGTTGGAGAAAATTTACACTTTAAATAAACAGCTGCAAAAGGAAGAAGAGTTGGCAGCCAAATTACATGCCAAAGTACGCAAGCACCAGCTAAGAAAGACCCAACAAACTCAACGAGAAGTGCAGATAGAAATTGACAAGCTCGATAATAATTTGGCACTACAGTGTGGCGACATACGCAAAATAGAAGCCAATCTAATGCAAACAAATGAACAACTACAAAAGAAACTATTTATTTTAGAACGACTTAGTATAGAGTTTTTGCAGGAACAAGATGAAAAAGAAGCTCATAATAGACATGAGGTAAATACTGAAAAGCAAACTGTTACAACGTATACAAAAAAAGGCATAGAAAATCAACTGAAAAATGCGAACACTTTAGGGGATAACCTGGAAAATCATAAGGATATACAAAAATTGTGCTTGAATAATATTAAATCGAAAGAGGAAGTAGTACAATTAGAGAAGATTATAGCCAAACCAAATATAGAACTACAACCAGAAAATTATAAGCTTAAGGAAACTAAACAAACTGTTAATATTGTGGCAGAGATCGTAACTAATAATCATACGACAGTCAACACAAAACCAACTTTACTTGAACCTAATCAGAGATTTTCAAATGTGACTTCAACATCATCACATCCTACTGTTATGTTTACAACTACATATCATAATCAACAACAAAATCCTCATCCTCATAATAATTATCATCAACATCATCATCATCATGAAGAATTAGCAACACCCCCAGCTACAGCATTATCAGTTGCAGGTCACACTTCACATAACGAAGAAGCAAATTCTGACGATACAGAGTCAACGTCATGTAGGTTTATTGATAAAAATATGTTGTCATCCTTACATGTACAAAATGCCAAAACCATTAAGAAACAAATGTTTCATACACAAACAACAGCGACAGCAACAGCAACAGCATCTGCATCAACGACATCATCACAGATTTTGTCACAAACACAACCACCACCAATTACAAGTGGATTCCCTAAACGACAATTTCAACACACTGTACAACAGCACATACCAATGACATCCACATCTCTAACCTCAAGGCCACAAATATCACACCAAATACAAGCAACAAATATTGTTATAGTACAGCAACCTTCTACTGCTTCGTCCTCCTGTTCTTCTCATTTAACATCAACCACGTCATCACCATTAACGTCCGCATCAGCAACAGCATCTGTATTTAGAGCCCAATATCCACCCACCTCAACGTCTCCTTCACCCTCTATCATGGCCATGAATACAGTGGACATAAGTCAGTTGGGTACATTGGTCTAGAGCGCTCCTGGCCTTGTTAGAGATGTTATGACTTATTGTGTGTGGGTGTGTGTGTGTGTCTGTGTGTGTTAGAAAAGTCTTATTGTAATTAAGAAGTTTATATGTTTTACGTTTTAACTGGAATATAAGTAGGCATAACTATAACTTACGCATTACTTGGCAAAGAAAAAATATTGAAATTAAGTTGTATAAGCAAAAATAGTTGGCACACTAATTTGGAAATACCAGTCCACCTGAGGAATGTGAAATTTAAAAAAAATTGAGTTAAAAAAGTATTAGTTTTTAATTTTTCAAATAAAAATATAGGAACATTTTTTACCAAATTCATTTACTTTATCATTGCTAAAGCTTTAGAAAACTTTTTTAAAGTTATCGATATTTGTTAAATCTCAATTCAAGTGATCCCCAGTACAAGTTATAATGCACATATGCTAATGGTTCCTGCTGATTTCAAAACAATTGTAATACTTCTATTTTGGAATTGCATTCAGGTCCTGCGGATTTTAAGTATAAAACCCTCAATCGTGTTTTCCTATGCGATGGTAGCAGTTTTCTGCGGAAGCCATATTATCAGATATCGTCAAGTTTTTCTACAAAATTGAATTTTTAACTTAAATTTAGAATAGAATAAATATCAAAAGAAACAACCTCTGCTACAAAGCATCTAGATGTATATAGGTTTATAACTAGAAATTCGGACTTTCCATTTCAAATTTAGTATTTTAATAATCAAATTCGAAATTGTTCATATCAATTTCATGATTCTAAAAAACTGGACTTTTTTTTTATTAACAATTGAATAAACTAGAAAAAAAGAGTTATAATCCCTATCGTGAATCTAATGTAAAATTGCTTCCTCATGAAACTTTCATACCCCATGAAGAGGAAATTTGCTATCGTGAATTTCTATGAAACCTCTGTTCCTCTGAAAATATGGAAAATGTAAAATAAAGAAAAAGCATATATCGGTTTTTTCTGCTTAATAAGGTTTAGAAAGTCATCATGAATCGTCTAACCCCAGAAATCGTTTTCAAATTGTGAAAATTTACTTAAAAAAAATATTAAATCTGTCTGCGAACTTCATAGAGAATTTTAGGCCTACACAGACAATTTTTTTGCTCCAATAAAAGGTTTTAATTGCTTTTAAATACAAACTTAATTAATTTAATTATATGCTTGACTAGCTATGCCCACATACGTTGTGTGCGTCCTGACAACATTTTGTTCTATTTTGCTTTGAAAGTAATTCAGACAAAATTTTAAGACTCTGAATTTTATATTGCTTCACGTATACGTATTTAACATGGTAAAAATATCCCGCTTTCAATTTATATCTTGCATTTTTTTTAAACATCACCATCTGTTGCGCAACCGTGTTTAAAATATCCCGTAAAATAAAAGATGCCTTAAAGTATGCAGTACCTTTAAATCGTTAAAAAATCGGCTTACTTTCACTGATTTTTCTCCATCTTCTCTTGAAAATAAGAAAGGTTTGCGGAAAAAAGTATCCTTTATTGGAATCAGGATACTAAGGTACCTCCTCACAGAACTTTGTCTTCTCCATCCAGTAGTACTTACATGATTCGAACGTAGACAGAAAGAAAGACAGACAGATTAAGAAAGAACAAAATAAATCAGTCAAGTGCGAGTTAGTCTCACACATGTAGGGTTCCGTGCTATGTTTAGTACGACTTTAAAAATTCAAGGTTAACTTTTTATGTCTTATTGGGCACCCTCTAATTTTAAAATTAAAGTCATATTTGCGAAAATTGCATAATTTTAGGAACACCCTTTACGGTTTATAACATAAGCCTATTTACGTAAAAATCATATCACTGTCGGAACAACCTTAAATTTTATTATCTGTTATAGCGACCATAGCAATTCCCTTTTTATAAATATATCAAGAGTCTGCATATTACAATTAAAAAAATAAGTTACTATACGTGAAAAACATGTCACTGTCAGAACACACTTTAATTTTTATAAATTGTCACATCGGCCGTTCAAAATTTCAAGAGTCTACCTATTACAGTTCACGAAATTAGGAGTTATATATGAAAATCACATCACTGCCCTAAAACCCTTTAATTTTTATTAATTTTATAGGGGTCATAGTAATACCCCATCTGCGAAAATTTCAAGAGTCTGCCTTGGTTAAAAACTATTTGTTTAGTGGCCATAGTAATACACCTCCTGTAAAAATTTCATGAGTCTACCTATTGCCGGCAAAACTTAGGCCATATACATGCAAATCACATCACTATCGGAACGCGCTTTAATTTTTAGGTTTGATTTTGTATACTTGTTTACAAAGCGAACTTAGTTTTAAATACTGTCTGCTAATTTTAAGTATTAGCCTCCTACAGCTCCAGAAATAAAGACATAATCGTAATTAACACGTCACTTTTGCAACACCCTATAAGTTTTAATATTTAATATTAGCGGCAACAGTTATACATCTTCTGTCAGCGCCTTTTATATCACGGTTGCAGATAACAGATAAAACACAACTGATATTGATTCTGAAAATCCATAGCTTGGCATAGATCTGAAATAGATTTTTAAAATCCTTAATTTGATATGACAAATTCTGAATCAAATGAAAAAATCCGAATTTGAGATTAGAACCTATTTATAAATTAATCAGTTTTGTAGGAGATTGTAAACATAAGCAATAAAATAATGAGCATTCATAAGACGTAACTGTTGCGCAACGGTTAAGTATTTGTCTTAGAAACGGGTTGTTGACTAGTTGCGCTCAACTCAACAGTTGGTTATTTTTTGTATCATAAATAAAATATTTTACCTACCTAAAGTCAACATGTTGTGCCCAGCTTATATAGCTAATAGAAGAGAGTTATACCGTGTCTTATCCATAATTTTTTAGCTAAAGTAATTAATTTAGTTAATTTAAATTATTTCTTTTATTTCTCTTTTATTATTTTAATTGTTTACATTTATGCTGTTTTTGGTGATTTGGAAAACCAGCTTCGAGAAGGTTTCCCTTCTAAACACAGAAAATAATAACAAATGTCGTAATGTGTTTGAAATCAAATCAATAATAAATACGAGGGCATTTGATTATTCCCTTACTGTTTTTATTATTAGCGCAGTAATTTCCAATGGAACACTGCTCTCGTTAAGTGTTAATTTTAAACAAATATGGCTCAAAATTAATTTGGGGTGCTGATATAACATTTTTAACGTGAAAAACCATAATTAAAACCAAAAAATGCTTTATAAACGCTATGCGGGATCTGCGCCATCAGTGGCACAGCTGTACTGAATTTTGCTGTGGTCGTACCATAGTAACCATTTCAAATTAAATAAATTAGTCAAGTGCGAGTTAGTATAACTATGTTTAGTATAATTTAAAAATTCCAGTTGTTTATTTCTTTATGTCTTATGGGATACTCTTACATTTTAAAAATAAAGTAATATTCGCGAAAATTGTCACTAATGAACACACTTCAATTTTAAGTATTTGTTATAGCGGCCGAAGTAACACATCTACTGTAAACATTTCAAGAGGGTATCTATTACGGTTTATAAAATCATGTCACTGTCGGAACACCCTTTAATTTTATTATTCATTATAGTGGCCATGGCAACTTCCTTTCTATAAATATATTAAGAGTCTACTTATTACGATTAAAATATAGTGACTTATAAGTGAAAAACATGTCACTGTCGGAACACCCTTTAATTTTTAGTAATTGTCATATCGGCCGTGGCAACACATCTTCTGTACAAAATTTCAAGAATCTACCTGTTACGGTTCAAGAAATAAGGCTTTGTCATGCAAATCACGTCACTGGCTGAAAACCCTTTAATTTTTACTATTTATTATAGTGGCCATAGTTATACACCTCCCGCAAAAATTTCATGATTCCACCTATTCATTCAAAACTTAGGCTATATACATGCAAATAACGTCACTATTGGAACACCCTTTAATACTTAAGTTCAATTTTGTATAGTTGTTTATAAAACAAACATAGTTTTAATTACTGTCTGCAAATTGTAAGTGGTTCCCTCTCAATAAAAAAGACATAAACGTAAATAACACGTCACTTTTGTAACACCCTACATTTTAGTATTTTTTGCTTTAGTGGCCGCAGTTATACACTTTTGGTAAAATCTTCAAGAGTCTACCTATTATGGTTCAAAACTTCCAAACATACAAAGCACACCACTAACGGAACACCCTTTAATTTTTAGGTTAATTTTTTTATACTTGTTTATATAGTGAACTAAGTTTTAATTACTGTTTGTAAATTTCAAGTGTATCCCTCCTACAGTTCAAGAAATAAATACATTTTCGTGAATAACACCTCTCTATTGGAACACCCTAGAAGTTTTAGTATTTGTTGCTATAGCGGCAACAGCTATACATCATATATGGAAATTTCAAGAGTCTACCTATTATGGTTCCAGAGATAAAATTCGCTGACAGACGGACAGACATTGTAGCGAAAACAATAGGGTTTCGTTTTTACACTTTGTGTTCGGAACTCTAAAAATGAATTATTTATGCGTGAAAAAATAATAATGTTATATAATACAATTCCGAATATAATTTTTTATAAGTAATAGCATGCGCACAGTGCATAAATTCGATTTTCGTAGTTTTTAATTTTTTATTTTTGTTTTTCAGGAACTCTTTTTGATATCCAATGGATACTCTTAATGTGGAAAATGGAAAGAAAAATTTTAATTTGAAATGGTTTTTTGTTTAGAAATTTTGAGTTTTTTGCTTTCTAGACTTCTTAAACTTCTCATTTGGTTTGTTAAGTTTTGGGCACAAGAATCTGGGTTTTTATACAGAAAGTTTTAAAAAATCCACTGACGATCTGGTTAAGCACCAGTGAAACACCTATATGGATATTCTTTCCCCATAGTCATCGGTTTTGATTATAATATTTTTTCTTTCATAAAATATTTATTAAAAAAAATTTATTTAATAAATTTTAAAAGAATTTTGCGCGTTTAAAAATAATAATGTTATAAGGTTGAATATCTTTTTTTCAAAAAAGTACCAATCACACCAAGAACCAATATTATGTAAAATACAAGTAATGTTTCTCAGAATTATAGACATTTATTGAAAAAAAAAAATAATAAATTAGGTCCATTGTAATAACTTGCCATTAGCTATACTTAAGCGGCCTAGACACAGATCAAAACGATGGATGCCAAACTCGTGTAGGTGTGGCTGGATGCTCACCTGTACACATATTGGATGAAAATGAATGTTGAAGCATTTTTTATTTTATTTTGTTCTAAAAACATCGTGCTGCTTGAAACTTGAAATCTCATTTAAAATTTAAAATATCTACCGTGTTAAAACACATACACAATACACACATAAAAATGTGACACCCAGTAAGCCAGAAATCAAAAATTTCTGATTTTTATCCAGAATCGTCTGTGTAGCACCCATAAATATATTTTCACAAATACTACCTACAATGATTGACGCTTATTTTGATCGTATCTAGGCCGCTTTAGAATTTTGCCGGAGAGATAAGTTGTTTTTCGTTATTACATGTGAGCTAAAAATATTCTTTAACTATCACTTACTTTAAAGGCAAGTTATTGTCACGAGATTTACACTCGTTATTTAAAAATGTGGGGTGGTGCCGATGGCTTCTAAACGGTTGTCTTCACCAAAATAGGAACCACAAGCACTAGGCACTAGAAACTTTGGCAATAAAAAGAAAACACAAAAAGTTTAATCTTTTCTATTAACTTTTCTATTAACTTTTCTTGGATTTATTTATAAACACAGTGAAGTTATCAAAATATTCCAAAAATTACAATTTCATTAAAGATCTATAAAATTACGAATTTTAAAGGCGCGAGCGACAACGATCTTGTTCCGACCGAAAAAAGAACTTGAACAATTTCCATTTAAAACTAATGGCAACGATATGGCACAAAGAAATGTGAAAAAGCTAATTACTTTCGTCCAACGATTAGGCCCAAAAAATTATTAATCGCAAAATACAAATAATAAATTAACTTTAAAGGCGCGACTTCGACGACGATAAAAAAAAGTATAAAAAACAAGGACGATGAGTAAGCGTCCTTGTCAAAAACTTCCACCAGTTTTGGCATCACTCTCAACCATGAACCAGGGATGGAAAATTGTCATTGTTCAGACGTGCTCATTATTATTATACTTCCGATAAAATCGTAACTTTAGGTATTGGCAAGTTATAAGTAATTAATTAGTAAGGCCCAACTAATTTAGTAGTTCTTAAATTTTTTTATATTTTATTTAACAATTTAATTTTTAAATAAGTTTATTTAAAAGGATTTAATTACATTGGTATTATAATTTTTTCGCAAAGAACTAGAGAACTGTCGAATTAAAAATTAATGTAAGACGTTAAGCTTAGTTTACTATAACAAACATATAAGCAATATCTTTGCTAGGATATAAGTTGAAGTCCCACATATTTGAATAATGATGTTTGTTTGTCTGTTTTTTTTTTATCTGTATATCATCTTTTTCTTTATAAAATTTATTAAAATATTTTTATACAGTTTTTATTACTTTTATTTGTGTATTTTTATTTTTATATAAAAAATAGTAAATTGTAAGTAAATATTAATTATATTCCAAAGTATGCATATAAATAAATTTCAATTGCCGACTTTTTGTAGACCGCAATTCAATATGTAATAATGCAATAATTTAAATATAAAAACCATATTTTTTATAAATTTAAAAACCAAAATATTATTAATTAACAAAAACCAAAAAAAAGAAAGAAAAAACACAATTGATTTTAATAATAAATATTTTATTTAATTATGTGTAAATTATATGTTTTGTAGTTTTTATTAGGGTAATTAGCAAACAAAGATAAAACCAATTAAAAGTTTATATGATAGAAAAATTTAAATTGCAGGTAAGGCCTAAGTTATATTAGGTCGTATTTTTTGTTTAATATTTATATAATTCATTTGCGTTCTTATACTACAACAAGATTGGGTAATTGACCCGTATTATATTATATGTGCAAAAGAAAAAAAAAAATATTTAAGCCTCATATATCGCCCCCATCTACCTACTATACTTCTAATCATTTTGCTGTCTACTTTGAAATAAAATAATAAGAATGAAAACTGGGAAGAAAAGCAAAGAATGTAGGTGAGTGATATTTGGCGACATTTATTTATCTATAACATCAATATTGTCAAATTGCTAGATGTTTTAAAATGCTCCTATAATAAAATAGCAAATTTCTTTAAAGGTGATAATTATTTAAAATTGATAAATAATCTGGTTTTAATCATAGCCTTTATTTATTTATTTAGACACTGTTGCATATGATTTTGATTTATTTTGTAAACGGTTCAATTTTAAACTAATGGGTGATTTTTTTGAGGTTAGGATTTTCATGCATTAGTATTTGACAGATCACGTGAGATTTCAGACATGGTGCCAAAGAGAAAGATGCTCAGTATGCTTTGACATTTCATCATGAATAGACTTACTAACGAGCAACGCTTGCAAATCATTGAATTTTATTACCAAAATCAGTGTTCGGTTCGAAATGTTCAAATGTGACAAATTTTGATCAGCGATGAGGCTCATTTCTGGTTGAATGGCTACGTAAATAAGCAAAATTGCCGCATTTGGAGTGAAGAGCAACCAGAAGCCGTTCAAGAACTGCCCATGCAACTCGAAAAATGCACTGTTTGGTGTGGTTTGTCCGCTGGTGGAATCATTGGACCGTGTTTTTTCAAAGATGCTGTTGGACGCAACGTTACGGTGAATGGCGATTGCTATCGTTCGATGCTAACAAACTTTTTGTTGCCAAAAATGTAACAACTGAACTTGGTTGACATGTGGTTTCAACAAGATGGCGCTACATGCCACACAGCTCGCGATTCTATGGCCATTTTGAGGGAAAACTTCGGAGAACAATTCATCTCAAGAAATGGACCGGTAAGTTGGCCACCAAGATCATGCGATTTGACGCCTTTAGACTATTTTTTGTGGGGCTACGTCAAGTCTAAAGTCTACAGAAATAAGCCAGCAACTATTCCAGCTTTGGAAGACAACATTTCCGAAGAAATTCGGGCTATTCCGGCCGAAATGCTCGAAAAAGTTGCCCAAAATTGGACTTTCCGAATGGACCACCTAAGACGCAGCCGCGGTCAACATTTAAATGAAATTATCTTCAAAAAGTAAATGTCATGGACCAATCTAACGTTTCAAATAAAGAACCGATGAGATTTTGCATTTATGCGTTTTTTTTAAAAAAAAAGTTCTCAAGCTCTTAAAAAATCACTCGTTAAATTATACACAGTCGAACTTCCATAACTCGAACTTCCATTATTCCAAAAAATCTTCAATTTAGTTAGATTTTTTCAGTTAAAACAAGCACTTACAGAAATCCACATATCTATACATATAGATTCTGGTGTAGATAGTAATCGATATTGAAAACAGTTCGCATAACGTAAAACATACTATATGAATTTTAATAAAATTTTGTCGTGATTTACCTCAGTACCCTTAGTTCAAATATAGAATAATTTTCAAGTGAATATAGAGCTAAAACAGTGAAAGTACGCAATTTTACCGATTTACTAGCATTGAACATTTGACAGCAACTTTTATTTCTGTAAACGGGAACTTGTGGATACTTGTACGCCTTGTAAAATGACTCTTATTGACACTACATCGTCAGTAAAAATAATAAGCGATTTCCCCGGGTCATTTACCATTACAAGAGGTATATGACACGGTGACAACATATCTTGAAACTTCTGCAACAAGCTGATGATGGAAATACTGGAAAAAGGAAAAATTAATAGAACACTGATGAAACTGACATCGTCGGAAAGATAGAGAGAGATGTAACGGCTGCTTTTTCCAAAATCGAGAGGAAATCAGCAAAAATGGACAGATGGAAAGAGGACAACACCAAGCTTGTACTTGAAACTGCTAGGCATATGTCACGACCATGCTGGCAAAAGGATGTTACTTCAGGCTAACTGGAGAGTTTAGGAGCCCTTTTCGACGAACTAAAATAACTCTGTACAATATGCCTATTCTACCCGTGCTTCTTAATGACGCAGAAATGTGGGTACTTGCGGAAGCTGATGAAGGGGTAGTGGGTGTTTTTTCAAGAAAATTCCTTCGCAAATTCTATTTCCTAATCTGTATTAACAAGGAGTATAGACGTTCAAGGAATCGTGAACTGTATGAGCCATATGCCGATATAAACGCTGTTAAGCATATCAAAATACAGCGATTGCGCTGGCTGGGTCATGTCGGTCGAAAAATTCAAAGGCTCGAGACAAAAAATCGATGGATGACAAATACCATGGAAAACGAAGACAGTAAAGACCGTGACTCCGTTTGATGGACCAAGTGGAAGAAATGCCTATCATTGGTATAACGAATTAAAGAAAGCAATACCGAAGTGTTTCGAAATAATACATTATGCTTAGGTTGTGGAGCCTACTTAAGTAAGTTGTTTACGGTATAATGTCTGTCAGTCTGTCAGTCTTTCCATCGCATAGAGCTTTCTATCTCTGGAACAGAAATAGGTAGACTCATAAAATCGTGACAGAAATTGTATTAAAACGACCGCTATATCAAAAGTAATAAGAAACAAATGGTGTTCCAAAACTGACGTGATTTTTATGCATGCGGCCTTACTTAGGCAGACACTTTAAATATTTACAGCATTAAACCCATTTTTACGTATATGACTTTATTTTTTACTATAATGGGCTGACAATACATACTCAAAGTATTTTTTCTTCCGCTTGAGCAGAAATCTACTTCAACCTAATAACAAGATGTAAATTTTGTTTGTTTGCATTTTTTTTTTTGCAGAAAAATAAACACGAATATGAATATTTATTTGTTTTGTTGCGCAAATATTTTAATATATAAGAAACAAACTTAACGTTGGGACTTATTCATTATAAATTTTGTATTTATTTGCACACAAATAGACGCTAATACTTGTAAACGTTGTTATAAAGAGGTATGTTGACAGCTCTGTTATGAAAACTATACTTTTTTCAAATACATAGCGACTGACATTTTTGAAGTCAGCCTATATTTGGCTCCATCTTTTTTAAAATTTTAGATTGGATTTAGTGTTGTGGCCCTAGGTTGAACACTTTACTTGCACTTAAGAATTGAATACTAATTTTCGGTTAAAATAAAATATTATTTCGAACCAAATATTCTTAGAAATTCAAGAAAAAAAATATTGATTTCCTGTATAGCTTAAAAGACAGTCTTCTCGTATATCGACTGCAACGAAAAAAATATTTAATTTTAAAAATAAAACATTTTCGTGTAAGTTTTGCTTGAAATTGAATTAAATACAAATTTATTTTTTCTTTAATTTTTTTCATTGAATAAAACTACTAACTTTTGTCAATTTTTTACCATTTATTTATTATTGATGGTTGTGTTTTTTATTTATTTATTTTGATAAATTAACTTGAAATTTTACATTACATATATATACTATGTACGATTTATCGTATATTTATGCATGAATTTGCAAATAATTTTTTTTCTTATTCAATTACTTTATTACTAAAAATTAAAATGCATTTAAACATTGTATTACATACGGGTATATGGATACAAATACGATTATGCAATAGCTTGAAATATTATTTTAGTCTGTTTTTATTTGTTTTATGCCATTAAATCAATCGTAATTTTTTGTGGCTAATATAATTTAATAGCGCTACTAAAAACCTTTTAAAATGGTTTACATATTGAATATTTGTGATCGCGAATAACTCATTTAGTTGAATTTGTTATTTTGAAGAATGAAGAACGACACATTTCTTAATTTATAAAGGTCTGAAAGAAAGAAAAAATCCTTAAATGCAATGGGAATAAATTAATAAAAAACAGCTACAATGTCTTAAAGTGGTCTTTTTCAAAAATACAGAATAAAACATACATAGTTTTTAATTCCCAGACATTAAACACATATACACCTGGTCACAAAAATTTATTACAATAGTGTAAAAATAACGCTTTTACAATCAGTTGTACATTATAAATTACATTGTAATTAGTTTCTATTATATTTTTACCTTCTCCGGAAAAGTTACAATTATTTTAGATAGGGTCTTTCGCTATATATATTGAATGTATTTCTTTAGTTTTAAATTGACCTCTCGCCTTATAATATCAGTATACGTCAATATTTCTACTTTATCAAAAAATTTCAGTTATAATCCTAATATTACGAATTTCAATTCCAGCGGCTCTGCTTGTGCGTATGATTAATATTTATTAATCATACGTTCTACATAATTTTATAATAAAATAGTAACTCATTTCCGTTTGTCTGTGTGTCTACTTTTCCTTTACGTTCTCATCACGTAAAAACTACTGAATGGATTTTAACAAAATTTTGTGAGGAGGTACCTAGGTATCGTGATCCCAATAAAGGACACTTTTTTCTGCAAAAATATCTTATTTCAAAGAGAAAGTCGAGAAAAAGCAGTGAAAGTATGCAGTTGAACGAACCGGATATGCATACTTAATTTTTTATAAAGTAAAAAATACATAAAATGATATGCAGCGTAGTTTAGGGCAGAACTAAAAATGCCTTCCCAGTATTACCACATATCAGTAAATCGCCGGCGAAGTAAAATAATTATAAATTGGATTCGTCTAAATAACACCAGAGGCGCTTGCACAACGTGCAATTGCAGTGTTGACATAAGCGAAGCTTTGTTGTCACACAAACCGTCTGTCTTATCTACTACTATTCCTTTCTAAAGGATCACAGTTAATAAAGGCATTAATTGCCTGAGTGTTACTTCTCTTAAAAAAAAAAACTAAAAACGTAAGGGTATTTGATGTAGATTACTTTCAAAGCAAAATCGAACAAAATATTACAAGGACGCCGACAAAGTGGCGGCCACAGCTAGTCTATACATATAATAAAATAGTAACTCATTTCCGTCTGTCTGCTTTTCTTTTGCGTTCGCATCACGTAAAATCTACTAGATGAATTTTAACAAAATTTTGTAAGGAGATACTAAGTATCTCCTTACAAAAAGCAGTGAAATTACGTAGTTGAACTAACCGGATTTGCATACTTTATTTTTTATAAAGTGAAAAATATACAAACTGGTATGCTGCATAGTTTAAGGCGAAACGTAAGGGTCTTTGGAGTGGATGCTAACGAAGTGGCGGGCACAGCTAGTACTTTTATAAAACGTTTTTCTTGCATGAAATATAAAATATTTCATCAAGTTAACAGCACAAATAAATTTCTCTAGATTAGCTGAAATATATGATTTGCCACTTTATGACAGACAACAAATTATATTAATATTATATCCAGCGTGGTCTGTTGAAAGGGGAAATTCCGGGTACTTCTTTTACACGAATAAAAGTTGCTTCATTTGCTTAAAAAAATTGTAGTTGGAAATTGCTTTACTTAAAAAATTTTAACAATACTTACCCATAAAAAAATTTCAATGTTTCCAAACAGTTTTAAATACATACAATTGTTTGGAGTTACCATTACTTGAACATTTAAGTTCAAAAGAAGTAAAGTATTTTATTTAATACGGAGATATTCAAGGTTTTGTATTTGAATAATTTGCAAAATATATATTTATATTATTACACTAGATTATATTTTTTAAATATAAAATTGATTTAAATTTATAATGTAATAATTTTTTAAGTGTGATTAACAAAAATTTATACTTTTTTTGTGTTCAAAAGGAGTAACACTACTTTCGAAATCAGCAAAAATTAAAAATCTTATATTTACAAGGTATTAACTACGGGATCTCAATTGAAACAAGCCAATTTATTTATCTGAAATTTTTACTAAATATATCAAAAATAAAAAAGAAAGTAACACAATAAAAACGCTTCTTTGCAACATTTACCAGTTACAAAACATTACTTATACTCTTACTCTTAATATATTTTAACTTTTTTTCGTTATGATAAAGTTTTTAAAAATAGTTATGATGTTTTGGAGGGATATAAGGTAAAATATCAATCACATTTGTAAATTTTTCAAATGTGATGGGTCTGGAATGATGATATAAACGTGTTGGTACTATATTTACAGAGTTTTGGGGTCTTCCCCGTGACGGCAATAAATTTAGTGATTTAAATTCCTCATTCGAACTAAATGCAATTTTATACAAAAATGCAGTTTTATAGAACATTGGATATGGTTTGCTTTTTAAAACTCTTATCCAACATACATATCTTTAACTAATTTACTTACACAATTGATATTTTTCGACTTCTTAGAATTGAATCTTCTAAGGGTTTTGTAGAAACAAAATTAGCTTGTTTTATGATAAAAAATAAACTTATAAATTACGCATTATTTTATGATAGTAGAGTAATTTCTAGGGACAATAAACCTTTTTATCTTATAGAACTCTCGATAGTTCCAAAATCGGTATCATTTGGTAGATAAGAATGACAGAATACAAATATTTATAGCCAATAATTTCTACGCCATTTTAGAGGACTGAACAACTTTAAGCCAATTTTAAATTTCTAATTTACCCAGTGCACTGGAGGCTATTATATGTTGCTCGTGGTTACATTGACTAAATGGTTTAACCCTCCGATAACCAGCAATTTTTTCAACGGTCAATAACCAACAAGGTCCCTGTGGACCTCACATATTATTTTTAGCTAATTTGAGAATTTATTCATATTCTTAAGTTTATTTAAGTGATTTTAGAATGTGTGGAAATATTTTAACTGTATTAGAAATAATATTTCATTTAACAAAATTTATAAAATCTAGGAATTGTATTGGAAAGGCCTTTACTTTTGCCTTTCAAATATAATTCCTACATTTTATTTTTTTATAAAGTAAATATACATTATAAAAGCAAATTAATTATGAAGTCTTCCGTTGGATATAAGATGCTGCACGGTACAATCGACAAGAGTATCAATTACCGCGTGATGAGGTTGGTGGCACGTCAGCTTGATTTGTTGCTAGTTTAGTCTTCAAAATAATAGATAAAAGAGAATTACGTAAAAATGTTTATTTTTTCCCCATAACAACTTACTGCAACTCCGAATGACCATAGCCATACGTATTCTTTGATGACTAGTAATGTGGGTATTAGTGGCTCATTCCTCTATATTTTTTTTTCAAAAATCAATGTCATTTATCTGATACAGTGTTAAGATTCAGTTCATCGTAGATTACAAATGATATTAGAGCAGCGATCAATTAATAGTCCGAATGTGCATACAATCTGAAAAATCATGCAAAAATTTGAGAAAACCGGGTATATAGGAGATGTGAAAACACCAGTGCATGCTCGTACAGCTCGTAGTGCAGAAAATATTGCTGCTGTTCCCTGTTCGCGATAGTGTGAATGACGAGCCGTTCACCTCAACTCGTCGTCGTGCCCAACAATTGCACCATTTACGCTCGTCGTGGATGAACATAATGCAAAAGGACTTGCATTTACGCGCTTACAAGGTGCAATTGACTCAAGAACTAAAGACTCTTGATCATTCCAAACGTCGTCAATGGTCAATATGGTGGCAAGAAATGACAACGTTGGATGATCAATTTTCGAATAAAATCATGTTGTGATGAGGCACATTTTCACCTCAGTGGATTCGTCAATAAGCAGAATTGCCGCATTTGGGCGAATGATAATCCAAGAGTGATTGTCGAAAAACCAATGCACCCACAAAGAGTGACTGTTTGGTGCGATTTATGGGCTGGCGGCATCATCGGCCTTATTTTTTTTTCAAAATGAGGTCGTTTTGGCAGTTACTGTGAATGGTGTTCGCTATAGTGAGATGATAACGAAATTTTTATGGCCCGAACTGGAAGATATGGATGTGGACGATATGGGGTTTCAACAGGACGGTGCCACTTCCAACACAGCTATCGAAAAAATGGCTCTTTTGCGCGGCAAATTCAAAGGACATATTATCTCACTTGGTGGCAACTCAATTGATCATGAGATCATGTGATTTGACACCGTTGGACTCTTTTGCGCGGCAAATTCAAAGGCCATATTATCTCACTTCGTGGCAACTCAATTGATCATTGATCATGAGATCATGTGATTTGACACCGTTGGACTTCTTTCTTTGAGGTTATTTGAAAGAAGGTGTACGTAAATAAGCCAGCAACAATTCAAGAGCTAAAGGATGAGATAATTCGGCACATTAATTGCATAGAACCTCAATTATGCCTCAGCCTCATCGGGAATTCGGAGCATCGAATTTGGCCGATATTTTGTTTCATACATAATTGAACCATACCAATATTATCAAAATAAAAAGAAATGTCAATTATTTCCTAAATAATTTGTTTTTTATTCAAAATCAACATCGGCGCTTAAAATTTAACCACCCTTTATATTGGCTGACATATGTGTCGCGATTTCTGCGTTCAAAAAAAATATTGTTACTACATAGAACTTAAAACAATTCAATATTTTACGGCATAAATTACTTAAGATAAGTGCGCATTGTAATCGAACAATTAATTTATTCTACAATTTTGACATTTGATGTTAATTAAAATATTACCACATAAATCTCATGATTTGAAAATCATATTAATCTTTAGTATGAATAAGAAAGCAAACAAAAAGCAAAGATAAAAGCTGGTTTCAATAAGAAAATAATTTCATATCAATTAATAACGCATTTGCCAAGTAAGACAAGAACTGTTTTATGCTTTTTACATAGTACTCGTAAGAGCATCTGTGTATATGTAAATGAATGCAAATATTTATATTTATTTCTCTTATTTATTTAAATGAAAGATTGTCGTAAAAACTAATGGCCAATCTCTGGGGTGAAGCTTCTTATTCAACTTAGTAATCGTTGCTATTTTCAGACATTTTGAAATTGTTTTTTTTTTGTATTTTTAATAAGAGGCAATTATTGCCCCTCCTGTTTATGCCCACCCAAATGAAATAAATTATATTTTTGATTCGAGTATACTTTTTTATGTATCCACATCAAATATGTTTCCATTGGTGTGGTAAAGTTGAGTGTAGGGAACTCAAGATATTTTTCCTATAAAATATGTATGTAACAGTTTTGAATTTTATATATAATTACAATGTTTTATGGTATGAATAAATGTATGTTGTTTACTAAATCATATTTATTAACTCATTGCTCATGTGTATGGGAAATAATTGAAAATTAAAACTATTAAAAAGCTTTAAAAGTTATTTCTATAATGTATCTATACAAGAAATAAAAAATTTATTTATATGAATGGTATTTGTGTCGTATGTTTTTTACATTTAAATTATTTATTCAAACAAAATTTCTTCTACAATTAATTCGGAAGAAGAAAGAAGCAGAAATAATCAATATACTCGTATGTATACTGTATGTAACTTTAAACCGAACAACTTCTTGCTGAATTTAATTGCTTCTGTCTTATATCAAGTAGTGTCTCGCACTGATAAAAATTTTGCTAGTTAAAGGCCATACCTGATATAAAAAACAGCAACAAAAATAAGGCTTTTTATGAAGTGTGAACTTTGTCTAGACATGTTATTGTACTAGGTCAGTGAAACAGGTAATGCCGCAAACAAATTTGTAGAATGAAAGACAAGGTCACTCGTTTTTGATTCTTTTCGATAAATCAGTATTTAATACTGATATAAATATCCACAATATATTTCCAAAAATATTATAACATTAGCAAAGTATAATATTTTTGGATAAATAATTGGGGGATTCAAAAGGTGTCATAAATATTTTTCAAAATAATAACATGAAAAAATATTTTATTGTACAAAGTTTATCAATTGATAAAAATAAAACTTTAAAAATAAGGCGCTTCTCAAAGATATAAATTGCAGCTTGCAAGGCGTATTACAGGCGGCTTGAATAAGCCAACTTAGGGCCTGTTTTTATAAAACAAAACCTTATCACATGTAGGTTTAATTTTCAAACGATAAAGCTTTAAATTTGATATTTATAAAACATTTGAGAATTTTCGTTTTTTTTTCATTCTGAAGTATAGAAAGCTTTTTATACACTAAAAAAATGATGTGCGTTAAATCAACTGAAAAAATATGATAATTTAAAATTCAGTTAAACCAGAATAATTTTTATTTGTTAAATAAACAACCGAATAAAATCCGTAAGACAAATGTTTTTTCTTTATTTACACTTGCAAAAAAAAGTAAACCACACGTTCCGTCGTAATCACTGATTTTGCTTTGTTTTTTTTAAATGTCAGTCTAATAAATGTAACAACAAATACCATTAAAATCAACGAAATTTCTGTCGTTTTTGCTAAATTTCCTTTATTTTAAGTTAGATGTATTTCAAGTAATAAAGAAAATAAACGAAAAAGTTAATTGCAACGTAAATCGGTTTAAAAATAAACGTTAAAATCAGTTAAATATTTTTTTCTCTTCATTTTTAATGTTTATTTATTAAAAAATAATTTTACGAAATACTTTTTTGATAAACTTCAATCAGTAATTGTAAAAATATTTTGAGTGTAAAAACCAAAAATAAATTAAAAAATGTAAAGCTCTTTTTTGTCACTCACATGTAAAATACTAGGTTAGGTTAGGTTAGGTTTGGAAGGGTTGTGCCAAACATGGCACATCCACTCGGAAACCTGTTGGTCCATTGTGATTCCCATCAGCTAAACTAAAATAAAACTAAGAATACTATGGGGAAAAGAGAGACTTATTATGCTTCCTGCCACCTATCACTCAGCCACCCTATTTCCTTGATGAAGCCGACGACATCCTCGATTTTATACTGCGCAATGTCGAAGAGCCCCTCGATTAATCTATCACCTAGCCATCTAAGTCTGCGGCTTTGTAATACCGAGCAGTGACACACGACGTGCTCAACAGTTTCCAGCTCCTCCTCGTCCTCGCACAACCTACAAAAATCTGGTATGCCGACGACCCAGTTTCTAGCCATTGCCCTAATGGCGCAATGTCCAGTGATCAACCCTATCACGGCTTCCTGTCTAGACCCAAAAGTATATCGGTTTTCGCAGCGTCCAGTCTAGGCCAGATTGACCTTGACACTCTGCAATCCCCCCTTACTTCCCAAGACACGTTGATTCTCCTGACTACCCAGTCTGATATCATACTGTATTAGTTATAAAATACTAAAACGTAAATGTTTTTTCTTTCGCTTTTTTTACGAAAGAACATAATATTTCATTTTATAAAAACAGGCCCATAGTTATGCGGCTCATGTTTCTACTGAATTATATGACAAAAAAATAAAATAAAATTAGAACATTATGTCATATTAGCATAACTTGTGAATCCCACAAATATTTTAAAATAAACTTACGAGGGCATTGGCTTTTGCATCTACAAATTTCTTGTTGGTTTTAAGAGAAATATATAAATGTAAAGGAATTTGAGCTAATGACAACATATCTTTTTTTAGCGGATTCTATTGGACTAAAATGTTCATAATAATATAAGGTTGGTTCTGTCCAGGGTTTATTTTGTTCCAAAAGCAGCCAGCAATCAATGATATAAAAAATAATATTTTCTTTTTTACAAACGGTAAAAGCACTCCATTTATTTTCAATAAAGCCCATAACACCACAATTTTTGTCGAAAATATTTAACATTTTATTCTTAAACACTTAAGTTTAATTCTTTAAAATTAGTTTAACCTTAAGAAACAGATAACAAAACTTTGTGGCGCATAAAATCGGGATTATGTAAAAACAACTTAAACAACTTAAACTTAAGAGGGACAACATATTACAAAAAAGCAAAAACCCATTCTTTAAAGTAAATTCTTATTGTTTTTAGACATAATCGTTCTTAAAAATTTAAAAACAATTAACCGTAAACAATACTTAAATCAAACAGAGATTGATTAAAAGAAGAATTATATTCTATCTTTCTTGATAAACTTCAGAATATTCAAAATTCATGTGTTTTCATTCATCGTGTTTGGTTGATTTTTGTTTTGTCAAAAAATTAAAAGAAAACTATAAAAAATGTGTAAACATTTTTTTTTGCGAATTTTATACATCTATAATTGTTATTTACAATATAAAGTGAGTATTATATATCAATGAAATCCACATGACGATTTCATTGATATATAATTTAGCAAAATTTAAATCGAAACTGTGATAATAATAATTCAAAAAATTTTATGATAGAAAATGTCTCCCCTCTGCTTGCTAGATCGACGGAATGATTGATGGTAGGATATCCTTTTGGTGGTGCTTCCCCTGCCAAGGAAGTTGTACTTCAGAAAGTTGGTGCTGAAGTCAAACAACCTAATTCTGCTTTCGGTAAGCGCCTGAGAGTGTAATTGATGAAGAACGGTAAAAACCACGGCACCTCGTGACTGTTCCTTGACCTACACCGAAGAAAACGATAAAGTATAGTATCGTAAGAATCTTGTGTTTTATTCCATAAACATATAAAATAACGAAGTTTTTTTCTTGTTTTTTTGTCCTCTATACATATTGATACATACCTATGTATGTATGTATCTCTCAAAGTAAAATAAAAATTTTTCTCATATGACATTTTATAGTTTTAAGCCATACTATAATCATCTTATTGAACCATAACATTGTAATTTTTAATAATAATATGATTTGACAACGGCCATTTAATTTAATTGTAATATGTTGCTCTTATATTATGGTTACCTCAACCATGTTTTTTATTTTCTTGAATAAATAAAGTAAATTTTATTAAAAATATAATTAAAGATTTGGGATTGATTCTATATCGGTATTTCCTAAATCAATCTGATTTTTGGCTTATATCAAGCACTGTTATGAGCTTGAATTAAAATATTAATTCTTGAAAGAAGCGTATTTCTGAATTGATTTAATCCCCTTTAATCTTTTTTAATCTCTCACATCAAGCTCGAATTTATATGTATTTAATTTAAGCTGAGTATTCTTAAAACAAGCTTAAAATCGATCCGGAAACAGCTTAAAAAGATCTTAAATAAAGAATTCCGCGCTTGATGAATTCTTTCTTGAGTCAAGCGTTTTGTACTTAATTTAAGAACTTACCGTACTTTTGACACCGCTTCGGATTGATTTAATTACGGATTACTCAATTTGTTTTTTGGGTGTACGAACGCAGCACCATACAGATGTCAACTCACCAACATATTTAGGCAAATTCTTTAACGTTAGCCAATAATAGGAAATCGCAATCATACAGGCATAAACTGGTTAAATAAAAAAACTGAAAATTCGCACTAAAATTAGTCGCATAAAGATTGTATAAAATCATGTTCAGTTTGTTTGTAAAAAAAGCAAATAATTTCTATAGAATTTTTCGTGGGATTCGAAAACTTTAGTGCGGATTTAGAATTTTTGTTCTTTCTTAAAATTTGGATACAGAAAACAGTCTCAAGAGTATGATGGATGGTCGTAAATAGTTTCAAGCTTCTTTGAAATACCTTACTGCATATTTCGCTATTTCTAGCACATTTGGATCTTCTCACTTTTCGAGTTTTTTTGTATATCAGGGAGGAACTGTATTCATTCGTAAAATCTTATTTTGGTGCCTTTGAATTTTTTCTACATTGCTGGCTGAGGCACTGCTCTATATTGAATTCTATAATACCATATTTGTTGAAGAACCGAATCGTACACTAGAAGTTTTCAGTCTAAATTGAGGGTAGGATTTCTGCCAGTAAGCCAGATTTTAAATTCAGTTGTGTTAATTTGATTTTATATGGATCATCCGAGTAAGTAGAGAATTAAGAAGTGTACCGAGATATTTGACTTTAGAAAGTTGAGGTATTATTTGGTTTTTTATACAAATAGGGGACATAATCCCATACTCCGTGCAGAATTTATTTAGGTATATTTTTGTCTAATCATCCTCTATTTTTCAACCATTTTTCTAAATTGAGTATGTAGTCCTGTAAATATCATGATGCTACTTGGGATCTTTCGTGAATGTTTTAAAAATCTGTATTATCAGTATATTTATAGAGTATTGAACAAAAAACAGTAATAAAGTGACATCTCCTCTGGGTTTGAAATACATGCGGTTGCTGAAAATATAAAGAACTAAATAACACATACAAAATGTGTTAAAAAAAACGAAACATTTTTAATTTTCGCGGGCTGTGTACATTTGATTTTTTTTTATTTATGTTGCTATATGTATCAGTCATATGTTGGCATTATCAGGCAATTTAGATTAGTAGTTTGTTGTTGACAACTGAAATGGTTAATCACGTTAGCGTGTGTTCTTGGATTTTTGACTTTTGACTTCTGGCCACTTCCATTGGGATAATTGTGCCTTGGTTTCGACGTCATAATCATCTAAATATAATCATATAAATATACCTACGTTTCGTCACCAGCAAACCTGCATCGTCGTTGACGTCATTCAGCAATTCCTAAGTGATACTAATGCCGTTACTTTTGCTCAAAATTAAGCAATTTCGGAACAAATTTCGCTGTCACACGTTTCATGCCCAAAACAATCGAGAAAATTACATGACATCCAACATCCTCTGCAACTTCACTAATACTGATTCGGCTATTTTCCATAACAATTTTTTTCACTGTTTCAATGTTTTTTTTCACTTGTTGGCATGGTTGCAACTCCAGAACGTCATCATTGTCATCGTCACCAACATCTTCTCGGCCTTCTGTAAAGCTTTTGTACCACTTATAAACACTTTTTTGAAACAACGTGGATTTGCCGAATTCCACAGTCGGCATTTTAAGTATCTTGAAGCACTTTAGCACCATTTTTAAGTTTAATACATATTCTTTGATCCATTTTTTTCAAATGTCAAAAATCGAAGAACACATATGTAAAAACGTGTCTAAAAAAAAAAATATTGAGAACAAAACAAAAGCATTCTGAGCAAAAGGCATTCGGAAACGTTTTCTCAATGATTTGATCATTATGGTACTGCGTGTATCAAAGTATATAGAACTTTTATATTTTAGATGTATTGAAATTTGAAATGACTTGTACCCATCATATAAAGTTCGTTGATGAGTAGAATAGAATAAAGATTTTATTTAATTATATAATTTTTTTACATATTTGAAATTGAGAATACATTGCAGATTATAATAATAAAAAATAAATCTTAATAAGACAACCAAAATGTTGTGTGTCTGAATGGCTTCTATTTGTATAGTAATTAAAACAATTATATAATTAAGTTAAAAAATAAAAAAAGTTTAGAAACTAAATATGTTACAAGAATTCTTAGTATCACAATAACAATAATAATATCAATATTAGAATAGACATTTTGGATTTCAGATAAAATAAGTTTTTTGTATTTTGAACAAATTAACAAGAATTTATAAAGACGGATATAATCTTTACCATTTAAAATATCGTGAACTTAAACAAGAGATAAAGAAGGTAACCAAAAAAGTTAAAGAGAAAATTGAAAATCTGCCAAGAAAATGATATGTGCCCTCAATTTCATTGAGATTAAATAAAGTACATAGGCTGTTAATGTTACGTTGAAAACGTCCAGCGTTTAGAAAGAGTAAGCCTCCCCTGGCTTTAAGAATCAAACTTACAAGGTGAGCTAAGTAAAGATAAAAATAGTTCTAACATTTTCGAGTTCTTAGTCTCTTAAAGAATCAAGTATGAGCTTAGGCTAGAACCGAAAATAGGTTCGTCAGGTTTCTGTATCAAAAGTAGTCCCCACTTTGCTATACAATATCCCCCATTAACCTTCCTGACTATTTTCATTTTTGTGCGACACATTCCCATTTCTCGGTCTCTCAGACCGATTTCAAGTATTTCTCGGTATCTCAAAACTATTCTAAAATTTTCAAAACCTGTGAAGTGGTCATATATAACAAACTAATCTGAAATAACTGAAGTAAGAAAAAAAAACAAAATTAAGTTTTTTTAGCTCACAGCATCAATTTATATTTCATCACAATAATTTAGCATTTTTGATCCTAAACCTAATATAAAAATAAAAAAAAAATCATTCACAAAACACAGCATTTATAAAATGTTGTTTTTCTATTAACATAGATTTAAGAAGCAAACAAAAAAATAAAATGAATTCAAGAAAAAACAGGAACACTAAAAAAAATTAATTTCAAAATGCTTAAAATATATGCCTCTTTATGAGGTGAGACTTTGTAAATTTCAATCAGTCGTTAGAGCTTGTGGCTCGATTCAGCGTCCTGTAAATCTTCAACATCACTTTCCTCGGAGTCTTCTTGTTCAGTATCAGTGTTTGCTTCATACACATCAATATTATATTCGTATTCAGTACCACTTTCCACACCAGAATCTAGATCTGAATCGATTTCATTCAGAATAGCTCTTATGCGCTCAATATCTGCCATATCTAAAGAAAATCTCACGATAATTAACTTTAAGCATAATTCTTTTTTTAAATCATATAAACTGATCGCTAATTGTGCATTTTCATCTAAAAATTTCCAATTTAGCAAAACCAACTTACCTGTCGAAAATGTGACACTTAACTATAAGTCGGTCTTACAGACCGTCTGATTAGCAATCACCGGTACAACACTTCAACTCAAACGCACTTGTTACACTAAAGGTTGTATAATGAGAAATAATGAAGATACTGAGAGAAGGATGGAGCTGCCATTTTTTGTTTTCGCGAAATTAACACAAAAGTGATTCATCGGTCTCACAGACCGACGAAATGGTCAGGAAGGTTAAGGCAACCAGTAAGTATTTTGTCTAACTGTCTCCTCTGCTAATACGAGTATTCGTGGAAGTGTATTTGATGGTAGATCGAAAATCTTCCTGAAATAACTAAAGTGTAGTTTTAAGGTTTCAACTGAGGCATCTAATTGGGTGTATTTGGCGGAAGATATAGAACACGCTTAAAAAATATCTCAAAAGCTTCTCGACTTCATCCAACCTATAGAAGCCCCATACCCGAGTGCCATAAAACATTATAGATTTTGCAGCCGTGTGGAAGATTTTCAATTTGTATGAAAAATTTATTTTTGGGTGGAGGATGTATTTTAGCCAAGTAGAATTTATGGCAAATTTAGATGAATCAAGTTTTGATACAATGTGTTTATTAAAAGAAAGATTGTAAGTCAAAATAATGACGAGATATTTGTATTCGTTTACAATCTCAATCTTATTTTATCCATATTTTCAAGAAAGACCGCGACTAATTCTCGTACCGGTTCTGAAAATCACTATCTTGGACTTGTTAAGATTTATTTTTAGACGCATCCGATTGCAGTAAACGAACAATGCATTTATCATTTCCTGCAACATAGTTGGAGTGTCTGCTAATAAAACAATGTCGTCTGTGTACACCCATACAAAAAATGACACCATCCGTGTACAAAGTAACCACATTCGGTGTCGAAAGTGTATAAACCACGTTTGTGCTCAAACTGTAAACGACCTTTGTCAATTTGATAACGAAATACTGACAACGAAGGGTTGTTGAAATGACAACAAACGTGTACACTTTGAAACCATATTGTTGTCGGTTTGACACCACACCGTTGTAAAGTTGACACCATGCTGGTTTTGGTTTATAAATGCTCATTCCTGTTCAAATTTACCATAATAATAAAACAATAATCATACATTTTTATAAAATTATTTTATTAACAAATTGTGGTTTTAATTGCTAGTACAAAATATTAAATAAATTTAATTCTAAAAATAAGATATAAATGAAACGGTAAAATTATAAAATCTAGAATTGATAATCTTTGCTTAGAAAGTCCAAACTAATAACACTAACTAACTATATATTCACTTTTTTATTTTTATCAGAATATTTCGACCGAATATTTAGACCCTGACATTCGTTTGATGTTTATTTTAACAGTGTTTTGAATCCTAAATCATACCACAAAGAAATTTTTTTAAGTTGTTCTATAATAAACCAATTGGAATTGTATTATTGGAGGTTTCATCATGTTTCCAGCATTGGCCTATCTTAAATTGTAAAGAGATATTTCATCATCAATTCCGAACTGTAATTTTATATAAACATGAAAATAATAATTAGTTTACTTTGATCATAACAATTAAATCATTATGTTACCTATAGGTATATACTTCTCTCTGAACTTCACTCGCAGTCCTATGGTGGCAGTGCTTCCTTTCAATCTTTCTCTTTCAAAAATCGCTGACTCCTTAATATTACTTGTGCAGCTAGAAAAAGTACATATTACACGTTTGGAACAATAAAACTTTGGTTTACTTACATTTTAAGTCATCGGAAATTGATTCCAAAGTGATGGGATTTAAGAAATTTGGCTATAAAGATTCAATCTTTCACCCTCACAACGTCTCTAGTCGTTTAGGGTCAATCTCCAATAGCATATTTCTATATCCATATCATTATTTTTAGAAATGCGTCTGCATATATTGAATGAAATTGACAATAAAAAAATTTGATATCGTTGCGTTGTTAATTTGAGCACGTTCGTTGGAAAGTTGCCAACGGTTGTTGTCTACTCGACAACGCTCGTTTACAAGTTGACAACGTGCGTTGCCAATTCGAACACGTTCGTTTGTAAGTTGACAACATCCGTTGTCAAACAAAGTGACAACGTAGAGGTATGAAAGTGACCACATTCGTTGTCGATTTTGCAACGTCGTTTTTCCCTCAGTGTATAGCAATATTTTGACAACAGTTTCAGCAATAATATTTTCATCCGATAGTGTAAGTCGTTCAGGTAAAGTGAAAATAAAACTGTACTCAGCAAACACCCTTGTGTCTCCTCTTGTGTTACTCTAAAAGGGTCTGACTATTAGGTTACATCCCAAACCTAGCTGAATATATTGCTGTAAAGTTTCTGTAATAATTGTACGAGTTTACGAGATAGCCCTGAACAACTTAGCTTTTAAAACAATAAGTTTCTAGGTATTAATTCAATAGCTGAAGAAAAATCACTGAAGAAGGCATATGTATTTTAAATTGGTTTGCGCATAATATTATATCACAATAATGTTAAAGTTTTGCTAAAATTCGAATAACGATAAGCCATATTTTAATAAATAAATAATTGTTGAAAAGTTTGTGCAGTCCTTACGTGTTTATTTCTTATTAAAAAAAAACTGTGCAATAAAAAAGAAAAACACTTTGTATTTTATTTTACCAGTTTTTGAATATATTTTTTTATCCAAATATAATACGATTATTTTCTTGGTGTAACGATATTTTTTATTTAGCTTCTTTATACTTAAGCTTATAACTAAGAACTATTTAGTTTGTAGGTTATAATTAACAACTAAGTTTATAATTACGAACTATTCAGTTTGTATATTCTTTACTTGTTCTTGCTAAATTTATACTTTAATACATTTTTTTTTTTAATAAATTTCATTAAATTTATAAGTTCATATTACTTAATAGATATTACTTAAACCTAAATATTATAAACATAAAATAATATTTCGAGTTATTCTAAATAACTCTTTTCTTAATTTGTTCACTTTGTTAATCGTTTAATAAATATTATTTTAAATATTTATTGTAAAAATGAATATCATGGTATAACTATCTTCGACTTTGTTAGTTTTCTTATGAGTTTTTGTTTTAAACAGTTCAATTTTAATTTCTATACTGTTTCATTGGAACAAGTTTCTTTTTGTTTTAAATTTCTCTAAGTTAAATAAAAAAAAAATTTGTTGTAAATATTTTTTTCTTTCTTATGTCTAAGAAAAATTAAAACTTAAATGAACACAAGCATTACTAAAGTATTTTTATAACAAATATTTAATTACACATTATATTCATATACTTTCGCTTAATTACTTTTGTAAATAAATTTTGTTTTCTTTATACAATTACAAACGAAATAAAAAACTTATTATATTTATTTTTAAATTGTTTTCAAGAAAAAATCCTTGTCAATAGCAATTAAAAATGTTGTAGTGAGTTTAGAAGTTACATTTAGTTTTATCTATGTATATAGGCGGGCAGGAGCAGTAGTAATACTGTTACCAATACCATATTAATTAGCCAAGTTTGATGATTCAATTTGTGCCAACTGAAGGCCTCACCATGATGTAATTCGGCAAAACTTTCACCTGCAAAAAATACACACACAAGAGAGAATAAAACAAAATTAGCGATAATTAAATTCAATCAAGTGGGCTTATAGAGATATTTAAACAACTTTGATAGTTTAATTAAATTGAATTTAAAACGAAGAAAGAAAATAATTTTGATTGCCAATATATTAGATTAAATCTGTTTCATTAATACCTAAAGTGTATGGGTTTAATTAAGAAATCTGAAATTATAAAAGCTAATTTTTATACAATAATTAGCTACACGTTTTTCGGTCATATGAGTATATCCGGTAAAACTTTACTTTTATATAAAAATGATAATTTTACGATGGCTTTCAATGAAGTAAAATATATTTTTAATTTTGAAAATTTTAATTATTATTAGTCGACCTGTTTATGTATTTCATACTATGAAATTTATAGTCAAGTTTAAGTTCGTTTTAATTCTCTCTAAGAAAGAATTAATTAAATTACAAATTAGGCGATAATATTAAGGAAAAATACAAAATACATACATATAAGATGGTAAATATTAAAAAGTAAAAATATTCAACAAGAGGGAGGCTTAAGGCAGTGGTAGACTTCGTTCTCACCAACTGACGATTGATAATTGAATACAAGTTTTCTCGTATTCCTTTATCTGGGTTTGGTTGATTAAATAGATGATGCTTACAACTAAACACTACCCTAAGTAGATTAGATACAAGAGTGTTGATGACGGACATGGCTGTCTAGAAAATGTCCAATCCGCTCCTGCTAGTATCTAAAAATTAAATTTTCCCAATTTTTAATATTTTCACCTAATTTATTTATTCTTTCTTAGAGAGAATAAAAACGAACTTAAGCTTAACTATAAATTTCATAGTATGTAAAATATATTTTTTTTAATGCAAGTGGTTTACGTTATGCCAAACGACCACAATTTGAAATGGTTTAAAACCTAATACCAAAATAATCATTCCTTACACATATATGTAATATCTTGTTTCTTGCTGTTATTTAAGTTGGTTGCTAGACTTTTGTTATTAACAGCATTTCCCGCAACGTAATATAAACACAAACGCCGTGTACATATTCCCTACTAACTAGATGCAAATCTGCTGATACATACAGTGAGGTGCACAAATGAGTACAAGTTTGTACACTGAGCACTTTTTATATCATAGAAATAAAAGTAATAAAACAAATTCAAAATTTTTTTTACATTTTGTGGAAACACATGGAAGATGTTAAAAAACTGAAACACTGATTCACACTTGCAACATCTAACATCTAAAATCATTATGTCAAAATGGTAAAAGCTCACATTGTTGTCCACAATTTTATAATCACATGGATCTAGAATAATCACTAATAATTAAATTAAATGTTGATTATATTATTATTCCTTTTTACAATAAATTAATAAAAAAATTAAATTCAAAATATATTTAAATCAAATTATGTATTTTTAACAAACACATGCAAACAAATAATTACCCAACAAACCAAATAGCAATCAAACTACAATTAAACTTCAGAATAAGCTACATATATAAAATAATGTATTTAAAGCTTTTCTTAATTTCACTTATGATAATATTTATAAAACTTAAATTCACAATCATTTCTTAACAAAACTTAAACTTTTATTATACACAACTGTTTCTTAACAGTTCATTGTGTTTCTTGACAAATTATGTTGACAAAATTATTCATAGTAGTGTTGTTTGCTAAATTTTGTTGTTCCATCTCTTGTCCTGGCTAATGTGATACTTTCTACACTGAAAAGATGTTTATAGTAAGGAGGTGGCTGGGTGTACTGGTATTATGAGGTCTTAAAAAGCTGGTTGATGTACTCCATTGCTCTTCATATTGCTTTAGTTGTAGAAATTAGCCACAATTATTCTTCAATCGCAATGATAAAAGTAGTTTTACATGACGTGTATTTGTGATATGACTTGTCACTTTTCCATGTGTAAATTCTAAACACGTCGTGTGAACCATTTCAGACATAACATGAGTATTTTGTATGTGTACACTATATAAGACATTTTTCATTTCGAACGTACTCTATTTTGATGTGACAAAGCATCTGACATCCTGTAATGTCAACTTGATATTTTGCTATTTTAAGTTTTTTTGTGGTACCAAAAGCACTAAAAACGTGACAAAAGCACTGGATTTGCATCAGCTGTGGTTGGCAATACAAAACTGTGTGGCAGAAAAATTATATATTATAGGTTATGTCAGATGTAATTACTCATGTACGTTTGAAAGCAAAAATTATAAATTTTGACAACCACATGAAATTACATATGGTTATCAACCTGACAAGTCATATGACAAGCAAACAACGTGTAAAATCACTTTAAACTTATAATAATCATGTACATATAATATTTTCACAAGGTTTCCGTTTTGATTTTTCCACAATTATTACGATAGCATTTTTCAATATATTCTAAAGTCTTTTTTAAGCCTAAGGATTAGGTATGTAAACTTTTTATAATAATTTTCTGAAGTCATTTGGTTTGTTGGGTACATTTTTTCAAATATAACTGCCATTTTATTAGCGATGACACTAAAATAATCGAAATAAATAAGATGGAACAAAATGATACCGGAAGATTTTGTAAAGATATTGAAAAATCTTGCGGAATACGAATATTACTTAATATACTTAGTTCAAAGCCCTTTATTGTGTAGGACATCATTTACGCGATTTGGCATACTGTCCACGACAATGCAGTTGTTTTTATTTAATATTATGCTAATTACTCATAACGTTTTATAAAAAAAAAGTTATATATAGTTATATATAAAATTGTTTTTGTTTTTTTAATGCTGCAATATAACCAATGTCGCGAAGCCCTCTACATGCCGTCCACCGACTAACGGGTTTTCCGATTGCTAACAAAGCATCTTTTGATGTTAAAAACTCTCTTATCCTTTGAAGTGCCTCCGCATTAGTTAGAAGTTTTTTACGACCTCTAACTTGAGGCTTGGGAATAACGGAACATCGTTTTTGTACCCTTATGACCACTGATTGACTCACTTTAAGTTCTTTTGCAATTTTTGTTCAAAAATTTGCACAATATTTTTACCGCACGCGATTTAAATAATGTCGTGCTTATGTCTTCTTAAAAAAAAAACTAAGAAGCAAAAAGATTGAAAATTAACGGTACTTTTTCATTCCTTCTCTGCAAATTCTTCATATAGTGCAGAGGTGCAAATTTGAGTACATAAGAGTTATGTTGGTTTTTTATTGGTGCTTGATGCATTTTGTTACAAATTTTATATAATTTTGTTAAGTACTAGAAACTTAATGAACGACAATTTTGGATTTGCTTTATTACTTTTTATTATGAAACTAAAAGTGCTCAAAGTACAAACGTGTATTCATTTGTGCACCTCATTGTATATAAGTAAATATTAGTTTCCACCTTGGCAGTCTTCTCGCGAAAGTTTTGGTTTTATGAGCATAAATGTCAGTTCATGACTGATAGCTTATAATTTATTTATGTTAAAAATTATTAAAATTATTTATTACATTAAAATAAAATACTAATTCTTATTTTTTTTCTCTTGTGAACATTAAATAGCTGCAAAGAAACTTGTCTAACTTTAAGCATTAGAGGCTGGTTAACTTAAAAATGTTAAGTATTTAATCTAAATAACCAAAGTAGGTTCATATTGAAACAGAGTTAAAGTGTTTAAAATTTTCATGAGTCAGCTTATCTACATAAATTCGCGGGAAGACTTTTAAATATATATAGAATAAAACAAGACTACAGCTAAACTTAAATTAGCGCGCTAAGCGTATTGTTGTCTAGCGATTAACTTTAACTTAAAAAAGAGCTCAACGTTCGAAAATGTAAAATAAAGATTGGTAAAAGTAACAAAAATTATTTCTTCCAAAAAAAGAAACAATAATGAAAATATGTTTGCCAGCTTTACTTACAATAACGCTTGGGCAAAATAGGATTTTCCAATTACAATGTATATGAGAATTTTTAACAGATAGAGCATGACACGCGTGTTAGGCTGTTGCGTTACTAAAATGAGCTTATGTTAACTAAAAAAAAGGTTGCAAACAAAATTATTACATTATTAAAAATTTGAATTTATCAACATCATTAGTTTTAATAGCTTTATAAAAGTAATGGTCTTGTAAATCAAACTTTTAAAACTTTGAGACAAAGAAAATTCTTTATAATTAATGTGCGATTGCGACAAGAATGAAGTCTTTTTGAAACGGTTGTCTGACAATATTTTACTTAAAAAAATATAAGACGTAAGAAGCTTAAAATATACTATTTAATACATTTGATTAGCCTTTCCTTTGTATTATTTTTCAAAGATAATTTCCTATTTAAGCAAACACCCAAGTATAATTTTTTGTGTGTCAGGTTTAACCTAACACCACTTAGTTTTAGTTTTCTAAAAACGTGGTGAGTCCGCTTCCGTTCTTCACTCGGACTGTAGTTGATAATTATATTCCTATTATAAGGAATGTAAATTCAACAAGGATACCCTGGTATGCAAGATTTCTTATAATATTGTTGAAGACTCCTGTAATATCCAAGATACCGTCTACTGTGTATTTCCTATACTACAAGGCGCGTTCAATATAACAAACCACTTCTTTATATTTGGTCACATCATGAGTGTGTCTTTAAATAAAAAACGTTTCTTATGCCTAATAATGCATCTTTCTTTTCAGAATTGTGTATAAATGTTGCCTATCTAGCTATTCGGTAATCCAGAGATGTATAAAATTCGAATAACTAAAAATACTACATACAAATTATTTAGTCTGTTTTGACACAGAAACATTTAGAAAAGAAACAGTTAATTCAAGGAATCAGGGTCAATTGTAATTAATTTAAAATACCTTAGTATAATACTCTAGTATAATGATTTATTACATTTTAATGTTGAGCCAATTTTTAGCACAATTTATGCTGATTTGGTACAATTTTTTTATTGGAACGGTACAATTTATACATATCAGATCTTAACACTGTTCAATAATTATAATATGTTTCCGATAAAATGGTCGTTCGTTTGAAAACAAATGAAAAAACAAAAGAGAATTCAAAATGTTTTTCTTCCAAATGTTCGCCTGTCTAATCTGGGACTTCGCTAATAATGGGTGATTTTTTTGAGGTTAGGATTTTCATGCATTAGTATTTGACAGATCACGTGAGATTTCAGACATGGTGCCAAAGAGAAAGATGCTCAGTATGCTTTGACATTTCATCATGAATAGACTTACTAACGAGCAACGCTTGCAAATCATTGAATTTTATTACCAAAATCAGTGTTCGGTTCGAAATGTTCAAATGTGACAAATTTTGTTCAGCGATGAGGCTCATTTCTGGTTGAATGGCTACGTAAATAAGCAAAATTGCCGCATTTGGAGTGAAGAGCAACCAGAAGCCGTTCAAGAACTGCCCATGCATCCCGAAAAATGCACTGTTTGGTGTGGTTTGTACGCTGGTGGAATCATTGGACCGTATTTTTTCAAAGATGCTGTTGGACGCAACGTTACGGTGAATGGCGATCGCTATCGTTCGATGCTAACAAACTTTTTGTTGCCAAAAATGGAACAACTGAACTTGGTTGACATGTGGTTTCAACAAGATGGCGCTACATGCCACACAGCTCGCGATTCTATGGCCATTTTGAGGGAAAACTTCGGAGAACAATTCATCTCAAGAAATGGACCGGTAAGTTGGCCACCAAGATCATGCGATTTGACGCCTTTAGACTATTTTTTGTGGGGCTACGTCAAGTCTAAAGTCTACAGAAATAAGCCAGCAACTATTCCAGCTTTGGAAGACAACATTTCCGAAGAAATTCGGGCTATTCCGGCCGAAATGCTCGAAAAAGTTGCCCAAAATTGGACTTTCCGAATGGACCACCTAAGACGCAGCCGCGGTCAACATTTAAATGAAATTATCTTCAAAAAGTAAATGTCATGGACCAATCTAACGTTTCAAATAAAGAACCGATGAGATTTTGCAAATTTTATGCGTTTTTTTAAAAAAAAAAGTTCTCAAGCTCTTAAAAAATCACTCGTTATAAGCTCATGGCGTATGCGCAATATTATGATATAAATTACATTAAATATAACTTATAGGCAATAACGTTTAAAAAGCTACTATCTATCAGGTATTTTTATTACTTTAAGGCCCATTATTATAACTTGCCTTCATTGTAAAATAAAATGAATTTTATTAAAAATATGATAGTACAATAAGATACACCGACTACTTTTGACAAAATAAATTGGTTCTTAAGAACGTAGTGGCTGGCAACGCCATACCTTTCATTTATTTGTTTATTTTCAACAAACCACAAATTAGTTATCTTTGCAACTAAGAAACAAAAATATTTTATATACAAAAAACAAGATCTGTTTTCCATTTTTATTTTTCAAATGCAAAATTAAATTAATATGAATTTATTTTTCTTCATAGATTATAAAATACGGCAACTTTATAGATGACAAAACATGGCAACTTCACTCTTATATCTAATGTTAAAAGTTAAAGGCAAGATAGTCTTCCCTTTAGTTTATCAGTCACTTCTAGCTTAAAGTATACTTATAATAACGAAAAACTACTTATCTCCCTAATAAATACTAAATTGCTAATAGCAATTTATAATAATGGGCCTAAAAGTTTCGTTATAAAGCATTATAACACTACGTTAACTCATAAAATTTTCCATAAAGACTGATTTGGCTCTTTTCCTCAAGCTACATATTTCTTTGTGAAACTATTAACTATTTAACATATCAGAATAGAGACATACAAAATTAATAACGTGTCTAATATCAGAAGAAATTAAAAATAAATTTACAGAGGTTACTATATTTGAAAAAAAAAAAAATTATTTCTGAATGACATATGAAAATATTTTGTTATAAATAGATTGATTACAATTCTTCTGCAAGCCCAAATTATCAAGCATTTGTGAACGTATATCTGTAAATTCGGCGAATGTTTCTGAATTATTCCAACAAATTAACGGCTTCACGTAACTTTGGAGAAAATAATACAAATTTGTGGACTCATACTATATTGGTGATCGGCGTAATTGACTATTCCGAGAAATAGCGCCATCGCAAAATGTTCCTTCTGATTCTCTCAGACTTTCCTCGCTCCTAATTTAGCTAAATATTAGCTTATTGTTACCTAAGTATTATCTCTACACAAACCCTAACAAATTTGCTAGATCTGATAACTGTGTAAGAGTTAAATACGAAATGGCATTTTAAAATAAGGCACATCTTATAAACAGAACTCAGCAGGAAACCAAGCAATCTAAATATATAAAAAGCTATTCCACATCTAGAAAGTAACTACATATGAGTGTACATGAATATTTTAGGTATTAAATATCTTTATTAAAAATTACAATATTTTTATCTTCAAGAAAGAATAGAGAAATATAGAGCATTTTGTAGGATGTTGTTACAGGTTAAGAAAATTTAGAGATTCATTCTAAGAAAAGACCAGTTGATTACCAACTAAATTACTGACCTTGAACTGATACAAAATTTTGGGATATATAATTATTAAGTATTAATAATTATTAAGTATAATTATCATTTATACTTGTTGTATACTAAAGATATGCCAACTAGTGACCGAGTCCACACATCGACATTTGCTGACGACACAGCTTTGTTCAGCATTCACAAAAGTCCCGAAGTAGCATCACGATATTTACAAGACCACATATTAATTTTAGAAAAGTGGTTGAAGAAATGGAAAATTAAGGTCAATGAACAAAAATGTACTCCCATACCTTTTACATTGCGTAGGGAATCGTGCCCCCGTATTCACATAAATAACCAAATGATACCTCAGCTGTCAGACGTGAAATATCTCGGCATACATCTTGACCGGCTCCTTACTTGGAAACGCCACATAGAACCAATGTTAACACAAAGGAAGTTAAAAGCAGTCCAACTAAACTGGCTTATCGGCAGAAATTCTGCTCTTGCTTTAGATTGCAAACTTTTATTTTACAAGTCAATTTTAAAACCAATTTGGTGCTATGGCATTCAATTATGGGGCACTGCCTCAGCTAGAAATATAGAAAAAATTCAAAGCCACCAAAATAAGATTCTACGGATGATCACAGTTGCTCTTTGGTACATAAGAAACTCGAACATCCACAAAAATCTAAACGTGCCATCAGTTAAAGCAGAAATAGCGAAATATGCAGTAATGTATTTGCAGAAGCTTGAAGCACATCCAAATCCGATGGCTCGTAACATGCTAAATGCATTCGTCTAAGAAGGAGGGACATTTCTTCTCTCACCCGAACATCAGAGGGATGACCCGCAAATGATAGAAGCAACCGTGAAATATACATCTTTCTTTGACTAGCACTGGCTGGATATAACAAGTATATTGTTACGAAAGAAGAATTTATTTATTATAAGCTCTGAACAACAATACTCTCGAACAACAACAACAACATTAATGGCTTATTTTCCTACAATGATGATAGAAAGAAACAAACAATAAAGAGTAACGCCTTAAACAATTACGCATACACACACAGATTAAAATAAACACTCTTCTGTTAAATACACAGCCACATACATAAATACAAGCATAAACAAATAAACAGCCACACACACAGGTATAAAGAAATAAATAGCCACAAACACAGGTATAAAGAAATAACCAATCACACAAACAAAAACAAGAGCAATAACAGTCGAACCTGCCAGATATGTCTGGAAGAGAACATTCTGGTGCTCTTAAAGCACCTATATAAATGAATCGTGCTGGCGAGTAGTATTGCAGTATTAATTTAAAAGTCAAAGAGTTAAGTTGTCGAATATTAAGAGTGTTTAACAGTTTGCTGTATTTTTGAACAGTGGTGTTAAGTAAATAAAGTGACTTACAGTAAAAGTAATAACAGTGTGTATTTATTTTGCAATAAAAAGAACCCAACGTAAAGTAAAAACGTAACAATTGGTGACAGAAGTGAAATTGTAAAATAAAATAACTTAAAATAATAAAAATGAAATTTGAAGAACTTAAAGTGGAGCAGCTGAAAAAGGAGTTGAGTAAGCTGGATTTGCCAACAGCAGGTAACAAAACTGATCTACAGAAGAGGCTCATAGATGAATTCAAGCGTCGTGGCATGGACATTGGCGCATATGAGTTCGATGAAAAAGAGGTGGCAGAGGTATGTAGCCGGGAAACAACAACAGCAAGTAGCATGGACTTCAATACGATGTTCGCCGCTATGATGGAGAAAATGGGAGAAAACTCTAGAATGCTTCTAGAAAATGTACAAGAAGCTTCTAGAGCAAACAGTGAAAAACTATTAGCTGAAGTTCACGAAGCTTCTAGAGCAAACAGTGAAAAACTATTAGCTGAAGTTCACGAAGCTTCTAATGCAAACAGCGAAAAACTGTTAGCTGAAGTAAGAGGTGAAAACCAACAACTTCTAACTGAGATTCAAGAAGTTTCTAGAGCAAACAATGAGAAACTAGAAAAAGTTAACGAGAAGCTACAAGAAATTTCTGAGACCTTCAATAAGCGAGTAGATGACGTAGAAATTAAGGTCAGCAAGTTCGACGAAAAAATCTCTGCCGTAGAAGTGCAACTGTCTGGATTAAACAGAAAAGTGAATCTTCTAGAAACTAGTGGCGTCGAAGTACAGGTAAAGGATGTCGATGTAAAGCTGCAGGAGCTTGAAAACAAAATTATGAGCCTGGAAATAAGAGAAGGTCCAGTACGAGTAGTGACTGAAAACACAAATAGGATAAAAGCTCCCAGTTTCGACGGCAACATACCCTTCAACGTCTTCAAATTTCAGTTTGAGACAGTGGCCAGTAAAAATCTATGGAGCAATGAAGAGAAAGCGATTGAACTGATTCTGGCACTTAAAGGATCTGCAGCAGAAGTCCTCGAAAGCCTACCAACTAGCTGCAGAAATAATTATGAGGACATAATGGTGGCGTTACAGCGGAAATATGGCGGCGATCATAAAAAGGAGCTGTATAGAATGGAGCTACGCGGCAGGCTGCAGAGAGCAAATGAGACGCTTCAGGATTTCGCCATGGAGATAGAGCGCTTGGTGCAGCTAATATACCCTGGGGAAAACCATCCACTTCTAGAACAGTTCAAGGTGGAGGCATTTGTTAATGGTATTCGTGACCCAGATATTAAGCACGCAGTTTGCGCTAAGCAAAACACATCCTTTGCTGAAACCATTACTTACGCTCTGGCTCAAGAAACAGCAAAAGTCATTTCGAGGCCGCAGTCATACAAAGTGCGAAAAGTTGAAGTTGCTGCTGAAGATGAGAAAACAACAATGGACGACATAAAGCAAGTACTTGAGTCGGTAAAGAAAGTCTTAGATGAAAGACAAAGTAAAACAAACGCTAAGTGCTTTAATTGCGGCAAAGTCGGCCATTTTCAACGAAACTGTAAGGCAGCAAGAAAACGAGCCAGATCTGTTTCGCCGCCAAGAAACAATAAACGTGCGACTCATGGAACATCTCAAGAGTCGTTAAACTAAAGAGAGCTAGCACTACGGGGCATGAGCTAGCTCCCACAACCGAGGGCCCCACAATCTCCATATCTGTGATGCAGCAGCAAAACAGCAATCTTACTGCAAGTGGGTATATCAACGGAGGAAAGCGTATTCTGACAATAGACACAGGAGCGTCGCAGTCTATAATAAGGCCCGATTTAGTAAAGGGAAAAGTGGAACCATTGAATAATGTAAGTCTGCGCACCGCTACCGGAGAATTTGCTACTGTCTATGGTAAGGCCAAAGTCAGATTAACTATAGCCAACATGAGTGTGGACCATGTGTTTATTGTTGCCGATATCGTGGACGAAGTTATTATTGGCGCAGATTTTATGATTATGCATGGAGTCGATCTGCGCATGGGGCAACAAATAATGATCTGGCGAAACGTCGAAATACCCCTTGATATTGGATATGTGAGTAAATTTGCAGTAAGGAAGCTGGTTGCTGTAGCATCCGAGAAATTACCACCTCAGGCAGAAACTGTGATATGGGCACGTATGGAGGAAGATTGTGAGGACAAGCGGTTGTGGGTGGTAGAACCATCAGGAATTAAGAGTGAAACAATAACAGCAAAAGCCCTCGTGAAAACCTGTAAGAATGGAAAAATTCCTGTGAGAGTGTTAAATCTATCCAACAGTGAAAAAGTAATTGGTAAAAACTCTCAGATAGCTCAATGTACACCAGCAGAGGCCATAATTAATTGCGAGAGAGACTCAGAGCCTGAAAAAC
Source organism: Phasia obesa (assembly GCA_949628195.1). Lineage (NCBI taxonomy): Eukaryota > Metazoa > Arthropoda > Insecta > Diptera > Tachinidae > Phasia > Phasia obesa. The sequence continues at coordinate 75,314,598 of OX451217.1, read as the reverse complement.
TGTCAACTAAAGAGCGCGAAATACTAGCAGAACACGTGGGGAAATGGGTAGCAGAGCTGGAGCCACCTGACAGAAACAAAGCCAAGCAGCTGCTACGAAAGTACGCCTCTGTCTTCGCCCTAAAAGATAAAAGCCAAGGTAGAACGGCAATAGTGAAGCATGAAATAAATACTGGCGAAGCGAGGCCCATAAAACAAGCCCCCAGGAGCATTCCTCTAGCTAAGCGGAGCGAAGTAAAGCAGCTAGTCAACGAAATGGAGCGAGACGGAATCATCGAACCATCTTCGAGTCCCTGGAGCTCGCCGGTAGTTTTAGTAAAGAAGAAAGATGGCAGCACTAGATTCTGCGTTGACTACAGAAAGCTCAACGATGTTACCAAAAAGGACAGTTATCCGCTACCAAGAATCGATGACACCTTGGACACGCTAGCAGGAACCAAGTGGTTTTCTACGCTAGATTTACAGAGCGGTTACTGGCAAGTCGAGATAGCAGACAAAGATAAAGAAAAAACTGCTTTTAGTGCTCTCGATGGTTTATGGCAGTTTAATGTTATGCCATTTGGTCTCTGCAACGCTCCAGCCACCTTCGAGCGTTTAATGGAACGAGTGTTAAAGGGACTTAATTGGAAGTCATGCCTGGTGTATCTGGATGACATAATTGTCATGGGAAAGACCTTCGATGAACACCTAAGGAATATGGAAGAAGTCTTCAGGCGTATATCAGCGGCTGGACTGAAGCTCAGTGTTAAGAAATGTGCATTGTTTCAGAAGGAAGTCAAATACTTGGGGCATCGTGTAACAGCAGAGGGCATATCAACCGATGAAGATAAAATACGGGCAGTAAAGGACTGGCCTCGTCCTCAAAATCTTCACGAGTTACGAAGTTTCTTGGGACTCTGCACATACTACAGACGATTTGTGCCAAATTTTGCTAGTGTTGCTGCGAGCCTACATGAGCTAACCAAAAAGTCGCGACCTTACCAGTGGAGTGAAGCAGCCGAGGAAGCATTCCAGAAGCTCAAGGAATTGTTGTGTGTGGCACCTATCCTGGCATATCCAGTAGCTGGGCAAAAATTCATGCTAGACACTGATGCGAGCGGATATGGAATAGGAGGCGTGCTGTCGCAAGTGGTAGATGGGACAGAAAAGGTTATAGGCTACTACAGCAGAGTACTTTCGAAGCCTGAAAGAAACTATTGCGTAACGCGACGAGAGCTTCTAGCAGCATTGGAGTGCATAAAACACTACCACAAGTATTTGTATGGCCAACATTTTACGTTGAGGACAGATCATGCCGCACTCAGGTGGTTGCTGCAATTCAAGAGCCCTGAAGGACAGCTTGCACGCTGGATAGAGCGTCTTCAGAGCTATGACTTTAGTATTGAGCACAGAAAAGGAGGCAAGCATAACAACGCAGACGCCCTTTCTAGGCGGCCATGTGATCTGGGGTGTAAGCATTGCACAAAGGCAGAGAGAAAAGAATTCGTTATTGATGTTCGGCTTACACATATAGAATCTAGTGAAGACTGGCCGACAGCACAAAGAAACGATCCCATATTGGCAAAAGTTATAGCGGCTAAAGAGGAAGACAGAAGACCGACGCGAAGTGAGATCTCACCAGAAAGTCCACTGGCGAAGGCATATTGGGCCCAGTGGAACAGTCTAAGGTTGAAGGATGGCTGCTTATGTCGCACTTGGGAAAGCACAGACGGCAAAACTGTGATAGACTTAATCGTCGTGCCATCCTCCAAGATCAAAGAGGTCGTGAAACAATTCCACAATGGTCCTAGTGGAGGTCACCTTGGTGTAACGAAAACGCTGGAAAAGATAAAACAACGGTTCTATTGGGTCGGCTGTCAACAAGCCGTAGCAGAGTGGATAGCCAATTGCCAGGAGTGCATTGCAGCAAAGGGTCCAGTACGAAGGAGTCGGGGGCAGCTTCAGCAGTACAATTCAGGCGCTCCCTTTGAACGTATAGCGATGGACGTAGCAGGTCCCTTCCCTGCTAGCAATGCTGGAAACCGATACGTCTTAGTGGTCATGGACTATTTTAGCAAATGGCCGGAAGTATATGCCATTCCCAATCAAGAAGCCAGAACGATTGTAGACGCTTTTATAAGCAACTGGGTGTGTCGCTATGGTGTTCCCTTAGAACTGCACTCCGACCAAGGCCGAAATTTTGAATCCGTTATATTTAAAGAGATGTGCGAGGTATACGGAATAAGAAAGACCAGAACGACACCGTTACATCCGCAATCTGATGGTATGGTCGAACGATTCAATCGAACCCTGGAAGAATACCTGAGAAAAGTGGTCAGCGCACATCAGAGGGACTGGGATGACCATATACCCAAGTTTTTATTGGCATATAGATCAGCTGTTCACGATTCCACCTCACGAACACCAGCGAAAATAGTCTTTGGATCTGAGCTAAATTTGCCTGCAGATTTAGAGTTTGGTGTTAAGCCAACATCGGCAGAAGGAGACGGCGAAAACTCTAGTCAGGCGCAAAGGGACCTTCAGGAGATTCACGAATTCGTGCGGAATCGGATAAAATTAACCAGTGATAAAATGAAAGCCAGATATGATCGAGCTGCCAACTCTGAGGGATTTAACGAGGGACAACTGGTTCTACTTTTTAACCCACAACGGAAGAAAGGATTATCACCCAAACTACAAACTCATTGGGACGGACCTTATAAAGTAATAAAGCGGCTAAACGACGTAGTTTACAGAATACAGAAATTCCAGAGCCCAAGATCAAAAATGAAAGTTGTGCACTTGGAGCGGCTAGCCAACTATGGAAAAGGTACATCTGTGTCTGTTCGGGACGAACAGGTTTGAGAAGGGGGTAGTGTTACGAAAGAAGAATTTATTTATTATAAGCTCTGAACAACAATACTCTCGAACAACAACAACAACATTAATGGCTTATTTTCCTACAATGATGATAGAAAGAAACAAACAATAAAGAGTAACGCCTTAAACAATTACGCATACACACACAGATTAAAATAAACACTCTTCTGTTAAATACACAGCCACATACATAAATACAAGCATAAACAAATAAACAGCCACACACACAGGTATAAAGAAATAAATAGCCACAAACACAGGTATAAAGAAATAACCAATCACACAAACAAAAACAAGAGCAATAACAGTCGAACCTGCCAGATATGTCTGGAAGAGAACATTCTGGTGCTCTTAAAGCACCTATATAAATGAATCGTGCTGGCGAGTAGTATTGCAGTATTAATTTAAAAGTCAAAGAGTTAAGTTGTCGAATATTAAGAGTGTTTAACAGTTTGCTGTATTTTTGAACAGTGGTGTTAAGTAAATAAAGTGACTTACAGTAAAAGTAATAACAGTGTGTATTTATTTTGCAATAAAAAGAACCCAACGTAAAGTAAAAACGTAACAATATTTATTTTTATTTTAGGCTTAAGATATGAGTAATTATTGTTAGTTCAAAAATATATTTGAAGATTCAATAAATAAAACTTTTAATGCACTTTAAGCAAACTATTTTGTAACCAGAGGTAGTTGATACTTGGATTACTTTTAATAGAGCTAATAGACTTTTATATCATTGTGATGTCCTAGGCAGCAGCAGTAGTTAGCTTAAAGTTATCCATTTTGTAGTTAGCTATAAACTGAATATATTCCGGTTAGCTATAGTCTCTACTTCTTCATTCAAAAAATTGTATTAATGTAGCAGTCCGCATCGAGCAAATAATGTGCAACCAAATAAAATTAATTTCAATCAAAACTTAACAACACAAAAGAAGGGTAGATATGTGACACAAGTTCATAATTTATAAAAAGAATTTTAAAAATATGAAAACCGAATTGTGTATATCAAAAATAATATTAGCAGTATTCAGTGTTTGATGAAAATGGCCTTGAGAGAATGCAAATGCGTTACATCGTTCAGATTTAATAAACCCAATAGGTATTTTGTTGTTGAATTTCACAGAACAGCTATGATATTATACACTTACACTTTTGCAAGACCAATTCCACTGAACACTGAACTTCGCTATTGTTTCAGTTTTGATTTTGGGATTTGAAATTACATTGTAGTAAGCTTATAGTTAGGTAACAAGAGTTAACTTAGAGCATATTATTTTCGTAGTCTAATACAAAATTGCTTACAGGGTAAATTTAATTTAATTTCATTTTAAGTTAAACTAAATTTCATCTTAAAAATGATCTCATGATTTCAAAACAAATTATTTTAAATATTAGAAAATGGCGCACGAAAGACAAGTATTGATGAGATAATCAGTGAGGTCATACAATTTTTATAGTTTTCGTTATCATATAAACTTTAAGTTTAGTTTTAAGTATATAGTGTCTATCTTCTAAAAGACATTATTTCTATAATTATTGTAATTTTAACCACATTTTTTATTCACAAGTTTTTATGAGTTTCCAAGACTAGTGAATTATTTTTATATGCATACGTACATATACACATATATATTTTATTCATACACTATGTATGTGTATTAGAATATTATAAGTAAGAGAATTTGTTTTAGTAAAATTTTTAAGTATAATGTTTTTAAATTCTTTTGAAGTTTGTACTTATTTGAACTTTATTTGGAATACTTAAAATTTTTATATTAATCTATGATATAAACATTGATAATAAAACCACATATGAAGTACTTTAAATGGAGAATGACTTTACGTTGATTTTCAATGGTTTTTTGACAAGCTAAATCGAGTAAGAAAGCTAAACTGTTTTCTAAAACATTTGGTTTCTTAGATTTTTTTCTCTAAAGGTTATTTGATTAGTCCCAGTAAAACATATAAACTTAATAAAAAAAATAAGTCGCTCAAAAACCTTAGAAATGGAGGCAAAGAAAATACATGGTTGATTGTTTAGCGCAGGCAATACAGTCAAGGGCATTTCACTGGTTCACTGTTCTGAAGGCTACTTAGCTATTGCTTACTTTAACTGCATGTTGGAAATTTAACGTGAACTAATTATCTATATCTATACATATAATAAAATAGTAACTCACTTCCGTCTGTCTGTCTGCTTTTCATTGGCGAACAAAATTTGGTGAGGTACCTAAGTATTCTGGTCCCAATATAGGATACGTTTTTTCCGTAAAAATATCTTACATCCAAGAGAAAGTGGAGAAAATACAGTGAAAGTAAGCTTTCCGGTATCAAAGTACTGCTTAGTACAGCTCGGAACATTTATTTTTTTAAAGTTGTATATTTCAAAACACAGATCGTTCTACCTACTTAGTACGGCACGGCACCTTTTTTGATATTTAAACACAGATGGCGCTAATATGAATTAATTACTGCCAAATAACCAATTGACTAAAATTTGTATATGTTTTAAGTCGCGTGCGTGTTGTAATTTGGTTATTTTGTGAAATACGTAGGTAATTATGCGATTACATTGTTTTTGTTATTTAGCGTTAATTTTTAAAATTTGGTATGAATACTACGACTTGAGTGTGGCTATAAAATACTGTTATTGTTCGTTTCTTCTTAATTTAGTTCTCTTATATAAAAATTAAGTCTTACAATAGGTGTGGAATACTTTCAAACCAAAATCGAGCAAAATATTATCAGGACGCCCACGACGTGGCGGGCACAGCTAGTTTTTAATATAATGCACCAACAGTTCTTGCTTGTTTATTTCACCACTTTAATGTTTTGGGGTAATTGATGCTTCCGTTACATGGTCAAATGTGTCTTTTAAGACTGTCTATTGTAGTACTTATGTGATGGCCACTCTATCATAACAGTCACACTACAGAGCATCATATTATAAATAATTTGTACGGCTGTTGTAAAACCATATTAGAGTTAAAAAATTATTACAAATTAATAAGATTATTATTTTCTAACTAATAATAACATTCTAAAATACAGCCATAATTATAGATATCAACATAATATAATATAATTAAAATTAATGAAATTTTGTTATATTATGATCAAATATGGTTATGTGTGTTAATTAGATGATAATAACATAGTTAAAAACTATGCGTATAAGATAGGATCATTTGCGAGAACATACTTTATAATAAAATACACAGATATTTAAAATTTTATTTTATTATATAAATAATTTTATTTTTAAACTTAAGCTCGAAAAATCAGAATATTTTAAACCAACCATTAGTTTTATATTATGGATCATACTTTGGTTATTTACGAACAAAATTAACATATTTTGTATAGTATTATATTATGGCTATAAATACTATAATATTTTGTAATACTAATAAAACTTTGGTTGTGATTTGAAAATTATATTCTTAAAATCAACCAATTATATTTTTCAAATCAAGTTGAATATTTTTGATGTTGAATATTTTGATGTAGTAACCATAAAATATTAACAAAAGTTTGTTTATCGTGAGCATAGTAATGTCTTAAATAAAAATAAGTTGTTCATCGCAAGCATGTATCGTTACAGAGAACATTGGGAGAACATCAGCTGCACTTAGTCGAAACTTTTATGTATCTGAAAATTTTGTTTGATTCTAAATTAAACTTGTTAAGCATGGCTTAGAAAATGCGATGGTCTGGGAGTGTAATGAGGTAACCATAATCTAAAAGAAACATATTATGATTAAATTATATGATTATAGTCAAACCATATTAATCATTATAATATGAACATTTTATGGTTAAATAAATTGATTATGCTTAAAAACTATAAAATATCATACGGAAACATTTTTTTAAATATTTTTTTATATTTTATTTTTATCAGCGAATTCAGTTTTGATAACTTATGTATCAATGAAAAGATTTTATCTATACATCTATTACATATATTAAAGTAGTAACTCATTTCCGTCTGTCTGCTTTTCTTTTACGTTCGCATCACGTAAAAACAACTAGATGGATTTTAACAAAATTTTGTGACGAGGTACCTAAGTATCCTGATCCAATATAGGATACATTTTTTCTTTAAAAATATCTCATTTCCAAGAGAAAGTGGAGAAAAAAGTAAAAATACGCTTTCCGGTATAAAAAAATGCTTAGTACGGCACCTTTAATTTTTTAAACTTGTATATTTTAAAACAGGGTTGGATTTAACTGCTTAGTACGGAACGGCACATTCTGTCCAACTTTCAAGGTTTCTTCTTTAACGCTTCAAAAGATAGGTCCATAAAAGTGAAATTACGTCAGCTATGAAGACACTCTTTAAATTTTAAATTAATTTTTTTATTACTTTTTGTTGTTAGGAGATATAGTGATACGCAATTTTTTTAAATTTAAAAAACAGTTTTAAAACAAGACCAATATGTAAGCATAACCTTTCAAATAAAGAAAAAATTTTTAAAATCGGCTCAGATGTGGCTGAGTTCTGCGGGCACAAACATAAAAAAGCAACATTCAGACGAATTGATAACCTCCTTCTTGTTTTGAAGTCAGTTCAAAATAAGACGGGATCAAGGGAATAATTAAAGAAAACTTTTAAGCCAAATAAAAGACGCTCGAAATCACAATCCAATAAATAAATCGGATAAAAACTTTAATCAGCTCAATGATATGAAGACGATGTGTTGTTGACGACTAAAGTAAAATAATTTAAGTTGCTTTAGTTTTTTCCAGGTAAATGAGAAGACTTGTCCTTTTTCAAGCGTATTCTTTTATTCAAATAAAATTTTGGAAATTTGTATGTTTAAAATATTGTTACGAAAGAAGAATTTATTCCTTACATTCTCTGAACCACAATACTCTCGAACAACAACAACAACATTAATGGTTTGTTTTCTTACAATGATGAAAGAAAGAAACAAACAAACATTCGCATATACACACACACATTAAATAAACACTCATCAGTTAAATACACAGCCACATACATAAATGCAACCATAAACAAATAAACAGCCACACATATAGGTATAAAGAAATAAATAGCTACACATACCGGTATAAAGAAATAAACAGCCACACAAACAGAAAACAAGAGCAATAACAATCGAACCTGTCTGGAATAGAACATTCTGGTGCTTTTAAATCACCTATATAAGTGAATCGTGCTGGCGAGTAGTATGGCAGTATTAATTTAAAAGTCAAAGAGTTAAGTTGTCGAATTTTAAGAGTGTTTAACAGGTTGCTGTATTTTTGAACAGTGGTGTTAAATAAATAAAGAGAGAGAGAGAGTAATAACAGAGTGTATTTATTTTGCAATTAAAAGAACCCAACGTAAAGTAAAAACGTAACAATATGAATACAGCCTAAAATGTGTGTAATGTGAATTTTTTTAACTTTTTGGTACATTTCTCATTATTACGAAAGCTTCATATTACTATCACAATTGCTATAGTTTTCGCCAATAGTGTATATATCTTAAATAATATCGCCTATGGGGATACCATTTATTTCTAACTTTAAATTTTATACTTTTTATTATATGTAATAGTAATACACATTCTGTGTAATTTTCGAATATTTTTCATGAATTTTTACCACATTTCCAATAAAAAAAAAAAATTCAAAATCGGTTTAGAAATGACTGATTTTTGCGGGCACCAATATAAAGTAGCTACCCTTAGACGAACTGATTACGTTCTCCTTTTCAAGGCGATTATAAAGAAAGAACAGCTGAGCTTTTAGAAGAGTTACTTGGCACTAACAAGAGTTTTCTTAAGACAACCCAAAGACTTAAGTTTTGAACTTAGCAACATTTATTATATCATTTTAAACATCTGATGTTAAGGCTATGTCTTAATAAAAATCTATATTTTTTATGATTTTAATTCAATATATTTTGCTTTTTATTTAGTTACGGAATAAAAATATATTTCCGGCAACACAACTAACCATTTACTCTAAAATAAACTGTTTTTAAATTATACATTTTAAATAAAAACCTTTTTTATCTCTGCAAGTTGACAGTTGTATTTTTCAATATCACATATAAAGATTTTTATGCAATTTAACAACCATTTATTTCATTGTGTTCGAAATATCATTTTATTACATTTCTTGGAAACTGTATAAAAATTTTAAACTGGTTTTGATTAAAATAAATAACAGCATGAAGTGAAATGTTTTATAAAAACCTTAATTGTTTGGTCTTCGTACGTTACGTACACTCAATTTCGTGTATTCCCACACAACTCACTTACACTTTTTCTATAACTTAATTCAATTTGTTGAATAAATTGATTGCTGTGACAACAGCTCAAACAAGTACAAGGTAGTCTAAGTACAAGTATCATTTTACGGATAGAGATTTTTTGTCCGAAATATTGCCAGGGAACCAACGTTGGGAATTATTTCAAAGTTATTTCCAAAGTGAGTATCAACAAACAAAATTGCGTCACATCATAGTTGAGAATCCAATGCTTTTACTCCCTGTAAAAGCATTGGATGGTGTCAGTTTAGTATGGTTTTCAGAGTGGTTTCATCATTAGTTTACTTTTTAGTTTACTTCTAAGTGTAACATAGAATTTTTATGGTATAAAATGAAATTGTATAATTTTTGACTTCAGTAGGATCGAGCACCATGTCACACAGCTCATCAACCTATCGTTTGATGAGCTCAATTAGTTGGGTAGTTATCTTATCAATAATCTTGGCGATGTTCTTTGGGCGGCACGATGCTGCGATTCATTCTTCTTTCCTTGTGGAGTTGCGCACACTGGTTTAAAAACTATTTATTTTGGAAATAATTCGGGAGCTTGTGAATCACTAAAGGTATCTTAATGAAATTTCGTAGCAGAGATGTTTTTAAGGGGAGCTAAAAGCAGGAGGACTCCTAGGGATGAGGAGAGCTTTTGCTAGTGATGTCAGGCATTTTTTAATGTCACCAAGAGTTTAGGTATAATTTAAATTTTAGGGTTTTTTCAAACTGGGATAATCCTTAAAATTTAAAAATATTTAAAGACTAATTTGCTTACATGTCTGTTTTTTTGGTCTAGTGGGAAATTGACAAAGAAATTTTCACTTCTTGCTTCGCTAATATTTGCAGTTTGTTATTAGATATAAGGTTGGTAAAATAGGGTACTTATTTTTTGGTATTTTAATTGGGCAGGGCACCTCCCACACAAAGTAAATATTTATCAACGTATTGCTTGGTAACAGTAAGAGGTAGCGCCTTAAAATTTTGCACCAGTTATCGCTGCATTAACATACATAGTTTAGAGAAACACAAACTGGATTGGAATAGAGACCGTGGTACCTTCTATAAAAAGTGAAAAAATATTATCGCGTACCAAGAAAACTGCAATAGATAGAGCCTTAGAGCATGAGTAAAGGCCTAGTTAGCCGATCGTTATTTTGACATAACGTAACACATAAAAATTGTTGTTTTTTATGACCTTGCTTTCGTTTATGCTTTGTTAATCACTGAATCGTTTAAATGTAAGCTTGAGTGCCTCGATAGATCGATTGGTAGCGCACTAGTCTATTGGTTGCGGGTTCGATTCCTGCCAAAGACTCTAGGTGTTTTCTGCAGACAAGTAAAAAAGCTTCGCATAGGTAGTGTTGTCTTAAAAAAAGCTAATCTATTTTTAATAGATTGGCTTACAATGAAAAAATACAAGAAAAAGAGCAAGAGAATATCCACGGACAACAATTTCCGTGTGTTACAATCCCAAACAACAACAAATTGCATGTGTTACATTTCGTTAGCTTACGGTCGGCTAACTAAGCCTTAACCCTTATACTAATGTTCATAGTCTAGCAAAACACAAACTGGATTTGGGCAGTGGGCGTGGTACTTTCTATATAAAGTGAAAAGTTATTATATTATTTCCAACTACTATTCAGAGTCTTCAAACTTTTTACGAGTATCAAACTGCATTGGGGCATACAATGTAACAAATTACATCTAATTCTGTTTTTACACGGTAGATTGGTTCCAGAAAAATCCGTGTAAAAAAGACATTAATCATATACAAAAATAGGTGATTGGTTCTTTATCTCTGAAACTTATTAAAATTAGTGAAATGCGAGAGTTTTTTTTTTTAAGAACAAGAAGTCATGTTTATTTTACTCAATCAGATAGGTAATGTGTATTTGCACCGTTTATTTCCATCTTTATTGTATGATGAAGACTTAAGAGATAGTTTCGTTGAAGAAATCAACAATTGCCTAATTGAATTTTAATTTTTTGTAGATCTTACTGTAGCTTCGTTTAACCCAACATTTTGCTAAGAAATGTTGAGACTTCTCCATTTCGAAGGCGACCTAAAATTTCAATTTTGTTTTCTAAAGAAACGGCTTTCCGTTGTAGTTTTCGTCGTCTTCTTGTAGAGATGCATTGATAGTTCACAATATATTAACACATTTCAATTGCTCTAACAAGTAAAAACGCTTGTATGCACAAAAAGGGAATTCCTCTTAATTTTTTATATAAAAATATTTCGCATAACTTAAATTTTACAAATAAAATCTAAGCCCAAATGATTTTGCAACGTGCTAAATGGAATAAAATCGTGTAAAAAAAATAATTTCTTTTATTTTCAAACCGTGTTAATTCAAAACCGTGTAAAAACAGAATTGGGTGTATTATCGTGTTTATACGCAAAGCCAAGATTGGATGGGTACAGTGTGCATACAAAAACTTTTATCGTGAAACTAGAGAGCTGCGATAGTGATCCACTCTAAATTTGGTATAACGTGCGTTTTCGAGTTAATGATTTTGATTTTGGATGGTGTAGCGAAGAGCAACAAGAATATCTAGTTTTCTATATAAATTAAATTGGCTTCGATACGTGCTAATTAAATTTTCATACTAATTTAAGGATAACCTATTGCTAAACTGAATTGCATCATAAATTTCAATGGTTCTCCGTCCAGCCCCCTATCTTAACATAGTCAATTTTAAAACAAAATTTATGATATATTGCTAAATTTCACTCGAAAATACTCTGCCTCTGTCAATAAAAGATACAGAGGTTCACGAGCTACCAATCTATTTCCAAAATAAAAAAGTTTATTAAGTACTGAGTCCGTTAAAGACTGTTATTATGCGAATAATTGAGATAAGCTCCTTACCCTTAAGGTTAATATCATCTGAGGTATTCTTGATATAGAACAATAAACCGTTAACAAAGTCTTGGAAAATTGGATTGACAGCATAAGCTATTATGCAGCCAGTAATTGAATAAAATCGTTTTCCATAATAATACAAATATTTGAAATGTTAAACAAAGCCATAATATACTAAAGATACTTGTATTTTGACCATCTGTTATGTTAATAAACCATCTATACTTCTCACATAAAAACATACATATTTATTCTGTGTGCCTTTCAGTTCTGAAGACTATAATACTGGCCTTCTGATTAAACTACGCAATAAGAGTTATTATTTAAGAGTTATTATTTAAATAACTTTTTTTTTTAAATGCTATAAAAAAACTACTGAATATTTTCTCAAATTTCTTTTTTTATTTGAATGTACAATCCTTCCGGTTAATAATGGAAAATAATTTCATTCAAATGGCTGCCTCGGCTGGCCATGCAGTAGCCTACACGATCGGTCAAATTTTTAAGCACATTATCTATTGTGTGTAGCTGTATTTCACCAATAGCTTCACGAATATTGTCCTTTAATAGCCCATTCAGGCTGCCACGAAATTAAGTAATTTCGAGCTGAAATTACGAACGAAATCTAAAGTGTTCATACTGAGCTTTTTGGCATTTGAGTTAATTTCGCAAACAGCTGATCAGGCTTAGTTGCATTTGTATAATTTAATTCTTTTGCAAAAAGCTTTCGCACAACACTTTCGCATTGATTTAAAATATATATGAATATTAAAAACAACACTGCAACAAAATTAATGTACAATTATGTACATTTCCATTATTTTAGTTGGCTTTTAAATTTTTTTCAAACAAAACGGACTTTCTAGGTTGTAAATATGTCATGTTTGCAAAAAAAGTAGCTTTTTCTACAAAACCAGCGTTGTCTATAGTAATTTCAAGTTAATTTCGACGAAATTAAGTAGAATGAGTTAATTTGGGCAATGGTAAAATGTATGTGAAATTACGTAATTTCAACTTGATTTCGGCTGAAATCACAAAATGACGTAATTTCGTGGCAGCCTGAACGGGCTATAAAGCGTCGGCGTAACACTTATCTTTGACGGCACCCCATAGATAATAATCCAATGGTGTCAAATCGCAGCTCCGAGCTGGCCAAACGACAATTAGCTCTGCGGCTGATAATGCGATCTTCAAAAATAGGGCGCAAAACATCGAGTGTAGCTTCGGATGTGTGGCACGTAGCACCGTCCTGTTGAAACCAAATGTTGCCAATATCCTCCTCTTAAATTTTTGTGAACAATAATTCGTTCAACATGGCCCGATAACGATCGCCATTGACTGTAACGGCCACTCCTTCTCATGTTCGAAGAAAAAGTGGCTCAATTATGCCTCTGGACCAAAATCCGCACTAAACAGTGACTCATTTTGGGTGCATGGGCTTTTCAATGTACGCGTGCGAGTTTTCTGTGCCCCAAATGCGACAATTTTGCTTGCTTACATACCCGCCAAGATCAAAATGAGCTTTCTCTGAAAAGATGATTTTTTGGCAAAATCGGCATCTTCTTTTCAAACTAATGTCGCAATATTTCCTAGCGTTGTTCAAGCGTATACACATCATATTCGTTCAGCTGAAGAATAAAACTAATTATCTGTCAAATCAGACATGATTTAATTTAAGTTATTTTAATTTATTTAATTATTTTAGTGAAATGTGAACCGTAATGTCCGTTTCTATATAATTTTTACGAAATAACTGACATTAAAAAATATAAAAATTATTATATAAAAATTATTATATAAAAATTATTATATAAAAATTATTATATAAAAATTATTATATAAAAATTATTATATAATAATTATATGAAAATGGATTGACATTTTCAAACTTCTGGGTAATTCATATACTAATGCACGCGCTCAATTTGTGTGCAAATGTTCATTTCACGTTTAATAGCCACCACCAAACAGATGGCGAGCATACATAGTTTGTAATGAAGTTTGCAACAATTTCAGGCGGTATTCTCAAAGACAATAAAGTAATTATAAGATGAGTCTATGCAAAATTGCTAAAGGATTAAGAGTCATTCGAGTTATGTAGAATAAATTTTATGGCGAGCACTTTCGTGAGTGGCTTGATAATGATATCCTTACATCGAAAGCGACACGACGGCCTTCACTGGAAAGTATGAAAACAGGAAATCATTTCAATCTAGAGTTGAAATTTGGTATACAATTAGGCTTTAGTGAGTAAGTAACCAGAAAAATCTGAATATAAGAAATTTTAGGTTAGTGCGCCAGGACATAATTTTAACGCTGGGAATCTATTGCTAGAAAGTGGAAATTTGATATAGAAACAGATCTCGGGGGGAAACTAACTATTAAAATCTGAAAACATTTATGATTAGCTGTAGTCTACTTTGTGTAAGATAAGATGCCTATAAAAATTTCAATAAATTACATACGCAACCAATAAGTTTCTTATGCAATAAAAAATAGGTAAAAATCTAAGTTGCAGAAATGACGATTGTAGCGTTACGACTTGTTTTAAATATAAAAAAGTAATAAAACTGTTACTTACCATTGAGTATGTGCACAACGATGGTGTAGTTTTGATATTCACTAATTGAGCACGTATAGTTACCGGAATCAGCTTTATTGATTTTGGCAATGAATAATGTTGAATTGGCGCCGTCATCCATCAGTTCTGTTTTCACACTACATAAGGTTTAGCCAGTAGCCGTGAAAGCAGACATAACAGAAAAAAACGTAAAACAACATAAAATGAAAGAGAATATATAAATTGAATTAACTAAAATTAATTTAGGGGAAAATTGTATATTTGGTATAGTTTATTTAAAAAAGCAACAGACGCAAAATACAGCAAGCAATATATTAATTTAAATATATGCTGGTCAGCAATATAAATTCAATCATTTGCTAAATGAAATAAACTCAAATGATAAATGATATGAGTTTAAGAAATTAGTATGTAATTGAATTGCTTAAATTAATTTTAATTAAAAAGTGTTCAATCTAAATGAATAATTCAAAATCTTTCGATAAAAGATAAATAAATCAGAAATCAAATTAAAAAAAAAATGTTAAATAAATTTCTCAAACTTAAATTTAAAGCCAATTTGTTCAAAGTTAAATTCAACTTATTTATTAAGATGTATCTCTCACTCACCTAACACCACCTCTCGTTACATCATAGTTTAAAACATCTTCACTATGTTTCCAAAAAACCACCGATGATGACATGGCAACATTTCGCACAACACAGGATAGCTGTAACGTTGAGTCTTGTTCATAATATTTCTCCTGTAACGGATCCCCGAACTCATCGACAATCATCACCTTAGGAGCTAAAAACATACGCAAAAAAAACTCAAATATTAAATATTTTAAAGCCTACTGCTCCCTTTCCCACTTCATTATCCTAGTCGTTATAAATTTGAAGTGACAAGTGCGAAACAAAAACTTACCATTAACATGTAAATTTATTTGTATCACACGAGGCGGATGTGTTGATATTTGACATTCATAAGTGGCCTCATCGTCCTTCTTTACATTGTTAATTTTTAAACGCCAATTACTGGGATATTGAAATTCCATTTTGTAACGTTTGTCACCGGTATATGCATGCAAACCCACCGTCAATAAGTCTAATGCATTTTCACCTTGCGAGTTGCGACGAACCCAGGAGACCTATTGAATAATTTATTAAGTTGAATTAAAAAGTCAAGTTGCAAAAAACAATGATATAAAACTGCATTGTTGAAGATAGTGTTACACACAAGCAGAAAATATTTTTTTTTTTACAATGTTAAGCTGTAAAATGATTAACAATATTTTTAGCTTCACCCAACGTCAAAAAATAAAATAAACAATTACACAGGTCTACAGTGATGTTGGTGCGTGAAAGCTGTTTGCTAATGTGTATATGTTTAGGGACCCTTATTCCAAAAAAGCGCTATATTTTGCTCTATCACGTACATTTTTTTATAGCGCTCCATATCTTAAAATTGTTATTTTATTAATATACATACCTATGACATGTTTCATGTTAGGCAAGATTTTTAATGAATTGATTGTTATAGTATTAAATGTACATGCTTCACGGTTGCTGCTATCATTTGTGGGTCAACCATCTGATGTTCATTTAGTAAATTTAGTAAATTACGGGCCAGTTTCTTGAAATTTCAAGCTTCTTGAAATAGTTTACTGCATATTTCGCTATTTCTGCTTTAACTGTTGGCACGTTTAGATCTTTGTGAATGTTCGAGTTTTTTATATTCCATTTACATACCAATGATCATCCGTAGAATCTTATTTTAGCATCTTTGGATTTTTCTACATTGCTAGCTGAGGCAGTTCCCCATAACTGAATGCCATAACACCACATTGGTTTTAGAATTGACTTGTACAATAAAAGTTTGCAATCTAGAGTGAGAGTAGAATATGCCTATAAGCCAGTTTTGATGCATTGCTTTTAACTTCATTTGTGTTAATTTGGATTCAGTGTGGCTTTTCCAAGTAAGGTACCGGTCAAGATGTATATCGAGGTATTTGACGTTCGAAAGCTGAGGTTTATTCACCCTTATTCTGCATTTCTTCAACAAGTTTCTATAGCATAGTTAAAATAGTTATCAAAGAAATCTTCTACTCTGTTGAAAAGTACTCAAGACGTAAAATTAAAAACAAATAATAATTTTTTTTGGCTTCACGGGACAATTCGAATAACATCTTGTTAGTAGTTTTATCAATGCCAGGTATAAATATAGAAAGAAGACATTGTGTGAACAATCCGAACAACTCTTGTTATATCTGTGCTATTTATGTCGTAGTAGAGGCAAAATACATACTTATATTTGTTTTTTTTTTAATGTTTATATCAGACATACCGATACCTACCCGACCCAGATGACTCAGATTTCATACAAGATTTCAGAGAAGAGAAGTTTTAAACCAGAGCGGAATAAATAATTTCTTTAGGGATTTCTACCTTCCAAAGGATACATCCAAATTTTTAGCTTCCAGACTTCGTGACAAGCTTTTACTGCCAACTGGTGTCACATCTGCACAATATTCCTGATTTTAATTAAAAATTAGGAAATGTGCCGTTTATTGACTCAAGTGAGCGTATTTTAAAAGGAGTCTTATTGCACAATAGCCTCGGTTCCCGTTGCATATTCGGTACATTTGAAGGAAATTTATGAAAATTTAGAACTTAAAAAAAAAACACCAAGAACATCAGTAAATGCTTTGTGACCTTAAAGTGGCGTGCATGCTACTAGGACAACAAGATGGTTATACAAAATGTTCATGCATTCTTTGAGAGTAGGATAATCGAGTTAGGAATAGCCATTGGACTCAAATATAACGGCCCTCTATAACAAGCTAGCAAAAATGTATTCATTGGATGTTAAAACGGGACATGCCCTTAAAAACACAGCCGAATGTCCGGAAAACGCAGCTTTCTTGCAAAAAGACGAATATTGACTCAAGTAAGCGTATTTACTTCACAGTGGCCTCGGTCCCCGTTGCCCATTCAGTATATTTAAAGGAAACGTATGAACATTTAAGGCTTTTTTAAAGGAAAAAAAAAAAAACTACCAAGAACACCAGTAAATGCATTGTGGTGACCTTAAACTGTTGTACATGCTACTAGGACAACAAGGCGGTTATATGAGAGTGGGATAACCGAGCAAGGAATAGACATTGGAATCAAATAGAATGACCCTCTTTATGCCTGGTAGGAAAAATGTATTAATTGGATGTTAAAACGGCATATACCCTAAAAACACAGCTAAATGTCCGAACAACGCAGCTTACTGGCAAAAAGACGAATATGTATTTCACTTAAAAAAGAGTAAGTAAAGTATTTTTTAAACTTTTTTAACTTGTATTCCACCTTTCTATTCAATAAAGCAATATTTTTTTAGAAATATCGCTTTATACAAATAAGTGCATAGAATTTTTGAAATCAGCTTACAAAAATTATGTAAAGTCAGTTTTTAAAATAAAAATATCTGCCAAAATTTAAATAAACTAAGCTGTACCTCGAAAACTTAGGAAAAATTTAGAAAGTGTCACTATTGCAATTCTGTAGATATAGGGGATGCAGTCCTAGTAGTAACACTACCAACCTTTAACTCAAATACACATGTTATTCCCAGAAAACAAAATTTCAACATTCTTCCTTAGGTTTACAACAATAACTTTTTACCTTGTGAGCGATTTACGGCGCGTACTATTCCAATCAATCCAGTTTTTCGCTCGAACCTGCACAATAATATTAGGGTAACTTTTGTATAGTTATAAAACTTTTATTTTAGTTTCCAAGCTACATAATGATAAATATATAATTTGTTTATAATTTATGTATAATTTTTTGTTCGGCTTTGCACAATAGTAAGGATGCTACCTATGCAAAATTTCAAGTCTACCTATTATAATTTTCAAGTTACATTATGATGCATATTAACTTAATATAGTTCCCTTTGTACGACCACCGTCCCCATCCTGCCATATTTTACTGGACAATGCACATTAGTGAGGGTCAGTAGTTATCAGCCGTACACAACCTTAGCATTATACATGTTACACGATAATAGTTTTTTACTTTTATAGGAATAGCTGTTCCCACACACGTAGTGTGCGGCCTGACAATATTTTGTTCGATCTTGTTTTGAAGTACCCCAGAACAAATTTTAAGACACTTACTTTGAAAGTGCTTTACGTATACATATTTAATATTTACAAAGTTACCCATCCCTGGATAAAATTCTAAGATTTATATAAAATTCTAAAAATTATTGTAAGGCTCTGTAAAAGGTGTTTTAAATATTTTAATAACAATTTAATATCAAAAAGAACTATACAGACAGTCTTTCAAGTCTAAGTTTTGATAATCCTGAATCCCTGAATCTTTTTCAATTCTCTTGTGTGAGTCATTTAGAAGTCCTTTTATGTTTTAATTTAATTAAGTCGAATGCTGTAGGCTGTGACAACATTCACCCAATATTTATAAAGATGTTGCTACCTGTACGTTTGCCATATATAACACATATATTCAACAGTATTTTAATGACTAGCACCTTTCCTTCGAAATGGAAATATGCAACAAAAGTCCAATACCGAAAACTGATTCTGAATTCAGACCAGTGGCTATTCTGTGTTACCTGTCCAAAGTTCTAGAAAAAATACTTAATTTTCAAATCTCATCTTATATTAGGGATAATAATTTATTGAATGATAAACAATCAGGATTTCGTAAAAATCATAGTTGTGTTTCTGCGCTATTGGATGTATCTGAAAATATCCAACGTGAACTGGATGAAAGTAAATTAAACTTCTTGGTCCTTCTTGATCATTCAAAGGCCCTTGACATGGTTGATCACAACATGCTTACCATGAAGCTTAGGCGTGTTTTAATTTTTCTGAAACTTCAACTCGGTTTTTATCATCTTACCTGTTAAATCGTTCACAATTTGTCCAATCGAAAAATGCCCAATCAACTCCTTTAAATTTATCTCAAGGGTCAATTCTTGGACCACTGCTTTTTGCAATTTATGTAAATGATCTGCGAAATCAACTCTTGCACTGTAAAATTTATATGTACGCCGATGATGTGCATTTATACCTAAGTACTCCAGCAAAATCTCTCACTGAAAATATTGTGAGACTCAACGATGAATTAAATAAAATCTACCTATGGGCAACGGCTAATGGACTTTGTTTAAACCCTCATAAGTCAAAGTGCTAATTAATTCGCAAAAGAACACTTGATTCTAATATCAGTATAGACATTTTAATAAACGGAGAAAAGATCAATATTGTAAATGCTGCCAAAAACCTTGGGCTTATTTTCAATAATAGTCTAAGTTGGAAAACTCATGTTTACACACTTGTAAGCCAAACTTATATAAAGCTGAGGTGTCCTTGGTCCACACAATATTATACTCCTCTAAATATTAGGCAATTGATTGCAAAATCATACCTTCTTCCAGGGTTAATGTACGGTTGTGAACTCTTCGCAAATTGTGATTATTCAGAGGTTCCACGATATCTTAGCGATAAAATTAGGTTTGCCAGATCACTTAGAGGCAAAAAGATCATAATTCATAAACACTTTTAATTTAATTTAGTTTTATCTTATTATCTTTACATATGTCTATCTTTACATATGTCTAACTAACTAATTATCCATGCGTTCCTGTACTTTAAATATAAGATTAAATCTTGTTGTATAGGACTTGAATAAATAAATAAATACATAAATAAATAAGTAAATCATATTTTGTCATTATTTTAAAACAGCGCCATCTGTTGTGCAACCGCATATAAAATATCCCGCTCTGAAAAATAAAAGATGCCTTAAAGTATGCAGGACCCTTAAATCGGTAAAAAAAACATGCGTAATTTCATTGCTTTTTCTCCACGAAAAACTATCCTATATTGGAATTAGGATACCAAGGTATATCCTCAAAAAATTTTGTTAAATCCATCCACTAATTTTTACGTAATGCGAACACAGACAGAAAGACAGATAGGGAATGAGTTACTGTTTTATTATACATATGTATAGATATACCGCGTTCATTATTACCATCCAGCCTATTTTTATGCTCATTTTCTTGTAGTTCTCTAGGCGCGAGATAATAATTTTTCACTTTGTACAGAAGGTACCATGCCAGTGCAAGACTATGCAAATTAATAAAAGAGTTCGCATAAAAATCCTCGACCCTGCAAATTATAGCTCCCAGGTTACATGATGAGTAATATTTACTTTGTATGGGAAGTACCGCGTCCACTTTAATTGTCCTTTATTTAGCTTATATTTAACCCACTATATAGTTAGGAAAGCACTGCAAAATTTTCAGCCAGCAGCTACAGCTTTCAGATAAGCAAACAAACATGCAAGAAAACATAATCACGTTTCGAGCTTTATACTAAACAGTTGCATGAGCAAGCCCATCTAATGGGTGTGCCCATAAGGTCATGAGCAAGTGGTCATATTCAAACAGAAACTGGCTTACAGAAGCTAGCTTACTAATCATACCACACTATTAGTGAGCAAACCTGTGTTCATATCATAAAAATGAGCTGATAGGGTAAATCGAACTTTCTATACTATTAAGCGTTTTATTTACTCTTCTCAAATTTGAAACTCTTAGGCTCATTATAATTTGCCAATAGCTAAAGTTAGTATTTTATTGGAGAGATAATTAGTTTTTCTTTGACAACATTTGCAAAAAAAAAACTAAATACATTTTTCCGACTCGGCGAATAATATAAAACGAATTAAATTAGAATTTAATTTTTCATTATATAGCAGTGGGCATAACAATTATTTATCGGAGTTTTGTAAGGAATTACTTTCACTGCATTCAACTTTTTACTGTTTTCTTTAAGAATAACGTTCCTTTAACGTATTCTTAACATACATTAGTTCTAAACTTACTTACTACCTAATAGCAGAAGAAAAAAGTAGAGATGCCAAATGGTATAATATTTTGCATATCTCGGGATACTGAAATTAATAATAATTCAAACCTCGTGATTTTTTCGGTATTCCAGAATTATTTCGGATTTCGGTATTTTTCGGTGATTACCTAAAAAACAGATAATGTATAACTTATATAAATTCTTTTAACGCGAATTTATTCCCATATAACTTTTTATAAATTTGATTTTATACTGTATTAGTATTGTTTATGTCAATTAAAAAAAAAACAAGTAAAAAATTTTGGGACTCCCTATGATTTTCTTTTATCTAACTCCAAGATTCATGACTTAAAAATGCTGGTAAATCCTGCGATTTATGGATTGACATCCCTAATTGCTAGTAATTACAGTTTGTCTTTCATTACAACCTTCATACTTAACTTTGAAGTATTGTGTTTCTTCTATGCTTCTTCTGTGCTTCTTCTTATTTTCTTTTAATACGTTTTTAATTACAATAATCTTGAAGTATTCTCTCCCTCATTAAAAATTACAACTATTTTTAAACTATTTTTGACCCTTTGGCAGCATTAAAGCAAAAAAAAAGAGGAAACTACTTTAAACACAACAACGCAAAGTGTAATCAAGTATATAAAAGCTCTATTATGGTATTTAAGGAAATGCGCACATTATCAGTAGTAGGAAGTTTTTAAGGCAACTGCTACCCGCTTATATGTATGAGGTTGTATGTTCACAGACAAACCGACTAAAACAGCTTAACGTAGTGGTGTTAAAGTTTAAATTTGTAGTACAGGCAACAGGTGAAGAACAGTTTATGGTTTGAAAATAAATGCTTAAATATAAGGAAGAGCTGCAAGAATTTTAATATCACTCGCAGTTGTTGTTAAAGAGTTTAACATTCTTATTAAAACGATTGAAAAAAAAAACATATTTTATAACAACATTTTTAAAATAAGGCTTAGGTTCGTTTATTCTCTGTGACTATTAATACGATTGAAAGATATTTTTTAAATTTAATTCGATACCAGCAAAATATAATAAATTTTTTGCATCGCTACATCCCAAAAACACTTAACTTCTTATCCACATAAAGTTAAAAAGCAAAAAAAAAAAACTTATTTGTTTGCTTCCAACATATAATTATAGAGCTTTTAGTTTTTTTTTATTTGGTTTATTAAATGTTTATACTTTAAATATTTAATTTATTGGTCGAGCTTATTTATCGACTTCAAAAAAGAAGGAGGTTATCTATTCGTCTGAATGTTGCTTTTTTTTATGTATGTAACCGCAGAACTCAGCCATTTCTAAACCGATTTTAAAATTTTTTCCTTTATTTGAAAGGTTATGCTTTTTAAAAACAGTTCATTATATTAAAAATTAAAGGGTGTCCCCATACAACATACATGTTTTTTACGTGTATTAAGAACCGTAAAGGGCACCAAATTAATATTTTCAAAAATTGCGTGTCGCTATAGCTCTCAACAGCAGAAATGAATAAAAAGTAAGTTTAAAATTTAAAGGGTGTCCCCATAGGTGACATAATTTGACCTATTTGGGTCTATTTTTTGAACCGTTATAGACAAAACCATGAAAATTTGACAGAATGTCGATTACTATGACCGCTATAACAAAATGTATAAATATTCAAAATTTTAAATTAAAGGGTGCTCCAATAGTTCATTTAATTTGATGTATATGGCCATACTTTTGAACAGCTGTACACAGGCCGCTGAAATTTACAAAGAACCTGTAGTGCTAAGACAGCTATAACAAAAAGTATAAAATTTGAATTTGGAACTAAAAGGGTGTCCCAATAGTTAATTTAATTCTATATGTGTGGCCAAACTTTTGAACTGTTAGAGACAGACAGCTGAAATTTACAAGGAACCTTTATTGCAAAGTCCACTATATCAAGTATACAATTTGAATTTAGGAATTAAAGGGTGTCCCCATAAATTATGTAATTTGATCTATATGGCCCTATCTTTTGAACCGTTAAACACAAACACTTGAAAATTAGGCAGACTGTCCACTACTCTCTCTGGTATGATAACAAGTATAAATATTTGGAATTATAATGTAAAGGGTGTCCCAATAGTTCATGTAGTTTGATATATATGGTTAAACTTTTTAACCGTCATAGACAGATAGTTGAAATTTACAAAGAATCTTTGTGGCCAAGTCCCGTATAACAACAGGTCTTTAATTTAACATTGTAAATTAAAGGGTGTCCGAATATGTGATTTTATTTGATCTGTGTATCCCTATCTGTGAAACCGCAGACAGAGGCTTGAATGGTGCCCCTATAAAAGACGGATGATGATGAAAAGAGGAGAGGCTTGACATTCAAATAGTCTTCATTTTTTCCCTGTAAGATTGGCCCATCTTTTATTTGATTCAAATCTAATTCTTACAGATTACTTACATTTTTAGTTTAGAATTGGTACCCTTCTATCTGTTTTGAAGTCGGTTTTTTTTTGCAAGAATTATTACTAACTCAAATGTCGTGTATTTTAATGTTAAATACCAAAAAGTGCAGGCCACCGCGGTTACATGTAGAGGACCATGTAAGCCCGATGCCCTGCATTTTAGGTTTTAGGTTTGGTTCAATACTAAATTAATATCAAAAAATAATATTCCCAACAATGAGGGTGCCGAGCTCCAGGCGGTTGCATGTTACGAATAAAGAAATGTTTTTTTTTTTTTTTGGACAAATAAGCAGTTCCGGTTAGTCAGCGGATGTTTTCCTTGTGGCAACATCGACATTGTCTTTAGTTATATTAAGCGGTTCGCTATACAACTGTAAAATATGTTCAGCCGGTCTGTTGGCTAAGATGGCAGCCCCACTTTCAAACTGAATTATTCTTTTTGTTCTTAATGCCATCTTACGTCTTGAGTACTTTCCCACAGAGTGGAAGATCTGTTTGATTACTATGATTCCGAAACCAGGAAAAGACCACATAAAAGTAGAATCATGCAGACCTATAAGCCTTTTATCAAACATATCAAAGCTGTTTGAGAGAATATTAATAACTGAAGCTGAATCCAATTCATAGCGTGAAAGGTTGCATTCCGAACCATCAATTCGGCTTCAGAAAACAACGTAGTACGATCTAACAAACACACAGATTATGAAATATAATTAAAAAGACCTTTGAAGAAAAAAATACTGTTCTGCACTTTTTATCGACGTTTTTCAAGCATTCGATAAAGTTTGGCACGAAGGCCTAATATATTAGTTAAAGCTGAAAACTTTTATAAGCTACTAGAAAATTATTTAAGTGATTGATAGTTTATACTAAAACAAGGAGATGTTTTAAGCTCGACTCAGCTTATTCCAGCCGGAGTTCTTCAAGGTAGTATTTTGGGACCCGTATTATATCTGCTGTACACATCAGATATGCCAATTTGCACCCGAGTGCACACATCAACATTTGCTGATGACACAGCTTTCTTTATTTATTTATGAAGGCGAATCTCAACACTTACAATACCACATAATCAATTTGAAAAAATGGTTGAAGAAATGGAGATTAAAGGAGAATGAACAAAAATGTACTCACATAACTTTCACACCGCGTAGGGACTCATGCCCCCTTATCGCATAAATAACTAAATGATACCTCGCTTTCGGACGTCAAATACCTTGGTATATATATTGACCGGCGCCTTACTTGGAAAAGCCACACTGAATCCAAATTAACGCAAATGAAATTAAAAGCAGTAACATTTCTGCTTATAGGCAGAAATTTTACTCTCGCCTTAAATTGCAAACTTTTATTGTACAATTAAATTCTAAAACCAATTTGGTGTTATGGCATTTAATTATGGGCAAGTGCCTCAGCTAGCAATGTAGAAAAAATCCAAAGGCGCCAAAATAATATTCTACGGATGATCACAATCGCTCGCTGATATTTAAAAACTCGAACATTCACAAGGATCTAAACGTGCCATCAGTTAAAGCAGAAATAGCGAAATGTGCAGTAACGTATTTAAAGAAGCTTGAAGTACATCTTAATCCGCTAGCCCGCTCAAACTAAATGAACGTGGTTACATTCGTGTAAGAAGGAGGGACATTGCTTCTCTCGTGCGAACATCAGAGGGTTGACGCGCAAATGATAGCAGCAACCGTGAAAAATATAATTTTTTGTCTAGCACTGGCTGGACTTAATAAGTATATTTATTTTAATTTTAGACTTAAGATATGAGTAATTATTGTTAGCTCAAATATATTGAAGATAAAATAAATAAATTATCAAAAAAAAAAAAATATCCATAAGAGTTAATTGTGGAGGCACTGTTTCGTGAAATAGCAGCGATAAGTAAATTACAATAAACACGTTTTGAGAAATAGTTAATTTTGGAAATGACTATTTCCCACCTTTACTTTTATCCTATATTTTGTTTTTCTTAATTTATAGGCTGCCCCCTAAATTCCTGAATACTACTGATGGATTTTTTTAGTACCCATACTCTGTCTTTTTATTAAAAATAAAAGCAGTTTAATAGTTTTTCTTTTTTTATAATTCGATCTTTTATTCGATTACATTTTTTTACCGTTTCGTCGGAAGTTTTATACAAAAATATAACATCGAATTCGATTAAATATAAAGTTATTTCCGCAAAAAATTTTTCTTTCAGCTCAAGAAACTGTCTTAATATTTGCTCATTTTTCTCTTCAATTAAATATTCTTTTTTATTATACCGTGTAAATAAAACCTTTTCATTTTCCTTAATATTCACAAACGGCATTTATATTTAAAAAAAAAACTAAATAAAGATTGCAAATACATAAAGTTCAGAAGAAAAAGTAGATTTTAGTCTTCGCTGTTATTGCATGGGCACTTTGTCTATTCCTTTTGCATCAACCAATGAAGATAAAAATATTCCTTAGGGCAAACCCATTTGCTACAACTGACTACTTAGTTACAACTTTTGATCGGTGGCAAGTTTTTAATGAAGTTTTTTTTTTATAACGCGCAAGCATTTCTTGTTGTTGCTTTCTTTGGTCTATAACAAATTTTATGTAAGTCGAACATACTTACAGTTTTATCTTGAAGAAGAGATATTCTGCAATTTAAGTGTATACTGCTGCCCGCTTGTACTGTCATATTGGTCGGCTGTCCCACCAGCTGAACATCCTCAAAGTGTGGTCCGTACCTGTAGCAGAAACATAAAAGTTAAGTTAAAAAGGAAACGGAAATATTATCTTTAAGTTATTTTGTAAAGTATTTTCATTCTTTGTAAAGTAAAAAAAATTGTGGTTTTATATTTTTTAATGCTTTATAAGAATTTATTTTTGCTGCATATTGTGGTCTTATTCGGAGCATACTCGTCTATAATTTGTGCTTAATTTATTGGTGTAAAAAGCTGAAAATTATTTAATATAGTTTGTACTTAAGAAGAGCTAAATAAATGGAAATTTAAAAAAAAAAGTTGTGGATAACAACAAGTAATTTTAAATCAAGTAGGTCGGCTTAAACAATGTTAAAAAATTGTATGTAATATAAAAAAGGAATAATACTTAAGCAAATAAGTAATTAGTTAATTGGAATAGTATTTTTTAAGATGGTGAGGTTTGTTGAACTTTGAGTTTTAAGGGAGATCGGCTCTATCTACTAGAGAAACCATTTAATTGGGTTTTGATTTTATTCAAACAAACAATTAATCGGGTTTTCAATTTAAATTTCCTACGATTAATCGATTACGGTTTTTAAATTACTCGAAAAACTCGAATTAATCGCGCATATTTTTAAAATTTGTATCCAATGACAAAAGACAACCATACAAAATTGATTAATAATATATATTATTAATAAATAACATAAAGATTCTTAAAAACGTGTTGTTGATTTTTTTATTTTAATTAGAAAATTATTTTTATTTAATACTAGTTATCCCCGGCGCGCTTCGCTACACCTATCCACGAAAAATACAATAAACACTTGGAATAAAGTATGATCAACATTTAACTCGAAAATGCACGCTGTTCTCACGACAAAAATAGTTTACTTTATATGCAAGGTACGATACCCACTGTTCCCATCCAATCCACAGTGGTTTGAAAGCGACTTATTTTGGACATAATTCGGTATCTCGTGAATCACTGAAGATATCTTAATGAGGCAAAGCAGAGGTGTTTCTAAGTAGAGCAAAGAACGGTCGGCCCCCTAGGGTAAAGGGGAACTTCTGGGTAAGCCCCAAAGTTGGGTACCTCAGGTATATAATTTTTGAAATGTCATAAAAAGTTTAGTTTTAACTGAAATTTTAAGATTTTTGAAACTAAAGTAGACCTTGAAAATATCTATAAAAATGTGCTTTGGGAGATAATTGGCTTACATTTTTTTTTTGTTAATTTTGTCCGACCCTAACTTAGTTTTTTGAGCGTGGTGTTTGGCGTGGATTATTATTTCTTTGTTCTGATACCGTTTTTCGTTAAAAAGTTATAAGTCTACGAATTGGGAAAATGTAAAAATACAGTTTTTCAGGATTTTCCCCAAAAAGATGGTATTCTCTTTTTGATTATTGTTTGTTTATAAATAAATCGTTTTCAAACGACTGTGCATTCGGTTTTTTTCTAGGCTATGCGTAGTAACACGATAATGATTTTTTACTTTTGAATGGGAGATGCCACTCCTACTATTCTAATCTAGGCTGTATTTTGCTAGATTATGGACATAAGTACAAGGGTTAGTTGTGCAAAGTTTCAAGACTCTACCTATTGTAGTTCTCCAGCTACACGATTATAATTTTTACTTTGTATGAGAGGTACCATGCCCACCATCCCAATCCAGTCTGTGATTATGTTACATATGTTACATTATGCATATTAGTATGAAGCTTACTTCTGAAAAGTTTTAAGACTCTACCTGTTGTAGCTTACCAGGTGGACTATTATAATTTTTCACTTTATATGGGAGGTACCACTTCCCCCGTCCCAATCCAGTCTGTGATTTGTTAGATTATGCATATTATTACGAAGCTTACTTCTGCAAACTTTTAAAACTTTACCTATTGCAGATTTCCAGGTAGACGATATTATTTGTTCACTTTGTATGGGAGGTACCACGCCCACTATTCCAATCCAGCATGTGTTTCGCTAAACTATGTATATTTATAAGGGGTTACTGGTGCAAATATTCAAAGATCTACATATTATGATTCTTAAGTTACTTTAAAAAGTGTGAGTGGTCAATTTTTTATTTTGTAAAAACTATAGTTGGGTTATGATAACTACAACGAGTGAAGGTCTTCATTAGTATGTTTAATAATTAAGTTAGAATTTAATTTTTAATTGTATTGTGTCATTAAAACAAAAATTTTCTAGGGTGCCCCGATAAGCTAGTAGGTAGTGTACTAGTCTTCCAGTCTGGGGGTTCTAGGTCGATTCCTATTAACTAAGAAAATATATTTGTAAATAATTGTATTTTTACATTTAATAAATAAAATAAATATTCTAATTGAAAAATATTTTTTTTTTACAGATTAGGTGATAGATGTTTAAAGGAAATATAAAAGAACTAGAAGTCTTAGTTTAAATGGTGGTAGAGATCATTCTAACCAGCTGACAATAGACGTTGATCGTGTTTAATTTAGTAATACTACTTGTATTTCTTTAGCTTAATTTAATTGATTAAATAAAAATATGTTTGCATTACTAAAGAAATATATAGGAATTCAGAAAATTCATTATATTTTCTTCTGAAATATTTAGTATCAGATTTTTTTTTAAATTATTCATGTAATTTGTAAACAAATATTCTTTCAATCTACTCTGAGGAAAAATTAGGAGATTAGGATGAATAAGAGCCTGTTTCGAATAATAGTAATAATTCTAATAATAATAATGTTTTTATAATTGGAAAATATTTCTTTGAATATTTCTTTGGAATTAAAATAAGAAATACTGACTTACAAATACTGCATTCTTATGCTTAAATTTTTTTAGTTAAAAACTTTCCTGCATTTTCTTTTATATTTTAAAATCAGCAGATAGTTTATTATGTACTTGTTCTTATTGAATTGATTGTATTGAAAACCTCAAATAATTAGGGGTTTTCACGATGGTTAGTGCAAACTGTGCAAACAATGCAAACGATTCAAATATGAACAAGAATGCATCGTTTTTATCAACATAACAATAAAATAAAAAAATGTTCTTCCTTTTGCTTCGTACGCAAAAAAAAAACCTTGAGCAAAAATATTAGTTCATATTTACTCAAACGCAAATATAAAAAAAGGACAATTTTTGAAATATTTCTAAAATAAAATTGTTTGTAAATTGTTTGTTTATTTGTATTTTATATTTTTCATTTGTTCGTTTTGATGAGTTGCCAGATTAAAAAATACTTTGCACATAAATATATATGCAATATATTTCAATATGTACTGCAAATTTACAACATGCAAATTTGCACTATAAGTATCGTGAAAACCCCTATTAAGTAGGGAAGTATAAACTTTAGTTTTGTTAACAAAATAATTTATAAATAAATACTTTTCCCATTGTATTCCATTTTTGAATATTTCATTGTTCTTCTTCTCAGAAAATAAACCATTGTTAGATTGAAAGCATGAAATTAAATAACACAATGGTTGAGTGCATAAAATAACTAAACATGTTAAATTATGTTATGGTTTTCCATACAATCATGCCAAGAAAGTGTGATTAAAATCAAATGTTTTTTAAAGTTTTTCTTAACGACACAAAACAAAGTAGTAATTAGTTTTTATCGATTTTTATACCCGCATGACCAAGAGTCTTTTTCATCTATTTCTATTGCTTTATATACAAAAAAAATCTTATTTTTTACTATATTTAAGACTAACTGTGATTGTTTACATGGCAGCTTACAGCGCGCAGGCTATCAATTAGAATATCAAGCGATTTCTAGTATTAAAATCCTTTAGATTTTGTATGTAGTATGAAAAGTTTATTTATAAAAATGATCAATTTCAAGACAATTTACTTTAATTTTGATGATAAAATGTTTGCAGATGATAAAACGTTGAAAAACACCAGGCTAAGAGAAGGTTTAAAGCAGAGTACCGAAATGTTCACCCACCGTTCATTCACTTAAGAATGTGTATATTTTATTTTTTAGCTCCATGTGTGAGAGACTACAAAATATTTTTTTTGTTCATTTATGAATTCTATAATTTATTTTTTCTCTTTCTGTTCGAAAGTGAATAAATGAGAAAATATTTTATTGTTTACGCAAGTGCACATATTTGATAATTTACAATTTTGTTAATTTTACATAAATGAAAAGATCATAGAAAAATATGCGCTAAGCATTCGCATACATAAATGTACTCACATATTTTGTAATGTGCATCTGCCGGCGTATGCAGTAACAAAATATTTTCTTTATTTCTTTCTTCTGCATGTGCGATCGTAGGCAGAAATTTTTTTATGTTCATTTTTGAGAAATTTTATAATTGTTAAACGTTGATAAATGAACATGTACATTTGTGAAAAAGAACATTAGTGAGAAGAAGCTAATTTACCACTATTCATGAATGTATGTATATTACAAAAAACACACAGGTACACGCATTTATGTATGAACATAGGCAGACATTTTTTATTGATCGCTTACGAGCGTGAAAAGAAAAAATATAAAATTTGTAGATTTCTCAATTATGGCAAATATCATGATGATTGATTTTCGACGCTTCATAAATGAAAAATTCTGAACCCTTGTTTAAAGGCAAGAAGAACGCTATACAAGGTCTTAAAAATCACAAAAAAATGTCGTAGTAAAAAAAGATAGAAAAACATAAGGTAAATTTTTATGGGAAATACAACAATAACCATAACCACAACAGTTTTTTTCTCCTTCCCACAACAATTATTTAAAACTATTATTAAGACATTTTAAAACCTAAAGGTAGGTATGAGTTGATAAGATAAACTATATGCCATTTTTTTGTAAAGGCTCTACGGGACATACCGTTTAACATACCAAAATGAAATTTAGTATGTGCCTTTGGTATATGGAGATGTAGTGCTGTAGTGCAAGGAGTGGTTTTTCACCTCAAACCGAAAATAATTATTTTTTGATTCGAATATACTTTGAACTTTTATTCTTTATGTAATATATTCATAAAAATATCGGTATGAGGTATGGTAAAGAAAGTGTGAAAATTTTATGAATGTAGTAAATGAAATTTTTTTCTTTCTATAATCTTTTTTTGCTTGATTGTCTGTTCTATTAAAAGTTTATTAACAAACTTCATTGTTGTTCAGAATCAGGACTAATCTGTTTCACTGGCTTCAAACATTATATTTCGTGAAAAACGTTTGAACGTGCAATAGCTTCATCAGAAGCTATTTCTTTCACATAGTTTTCGCTACTGCACCAAATCTAGTTATGGAACCTTGTGATTCTTCCACTGGTTTTATCATTGCGAAATCAGTTATCATTTTTTTCTAACAAACATTGCAAAATATGTAGTATAGAAAATATTTAACCAATAATAGAAATCAATTTAATCTATCTTCGATCACAACTATAACTTTTGCTGATACTTAAACATTAAAAAATATATTTACCTTATTAAAAACTTATATTTAAAACCTTTTAGTTTTTAATTATAACAAGACAAATTTTAGAATAAAATTTTTCCCTATTAAACATCTAATATCCAAGAATGTTGCACTGAAATTATAGTTTTTATTCATTAAGTATACTCATAGATGTTTTGAAAGGAAAAAATGGGGAATTCCCCATTCTCATCTTTAATAAATATGAATATGTACCTACACAAATTAATATTTTAAGTGTGTATGTATTTATTTTTTTGTATTTTCAACTTCGCGTTGTACAGAAACCGAATTTTTTAAAATTGCGTTATATCGAAAACGCGTTGTATAAGTACCGCGTTAAGCGAGGGATACCTGTACAAATATTTGTGCATATTTATCACTTTCTTTAATAAAAAGTGCTTCTATAGATCAGTGAAGTTATGGACACATCAAGTAAGTCTGATTAAGACGACATTTTGAACTAAATTACTGAAGAAGAAGGAGAACATACAATAATTACTTGGCCTTCCATTTAGAAAAACTTTTAAATAACTTTTTAAACCATAACTGGCTTTTACTTTTTTTAAGTTTATTTTCATTCAGTTTTTACAGCTGTTGCCAATGATGCAAAGGTTTTGCTTCTAAAATATTATGTACTTTAAGCGGCGAATATCACAAAAATAAAATTCATTTGAGAAAGTCAGCAGCATAACAGCCGGGGCACATAGAATCCATTATACGTTGTACTTTGACGTATTCAACTAAGATCAAAGTAACGACGGAAAACGTTGACACAATGAGTGCTTTGTTGACGGATATTTAATCAAGGAAAGAAAAAAATGAAAAGCTTTTGTCCTAATTTTACTTTATTTAATTTATTTATTTTGTTGTATTTTGTTTTATTTTTGCTGCCATTCAACACAAAAATTTTATCAAAATAAAGAAAAACCAATTGATATCTATCAATCTGCTTTACCTACGTCAAAAGTTGCCCAAATTGCGTACTTTGCGTTGATGGAGACGTCCTGCTCATAAGAAAGCCTGTATTTCAACTTTCTTCTCCGTTAAGGTATTACGGAATCTTTGGTCCCCGGCCTTTAAAAAATATTATAATTATTTGTTTGAACTAAATCGTTGATTTTTTCTATAAACTAAAATTAAATTTAATTGTTTGAATATGTAAATTTATAGGACCGTTTATAGGAACGTTTTCAAACAAAACGTATTTTTATTTTGTTTGAATGGGCAAAAAATATTTTTCGGAGAACATACAAATCATATTGAATATTTACTCAAAAAAACATATTTTGTGCCACCTCCTCCGATACTGCACTGCAATTAAATAACATTCCAATAAAAGATTCTCATCTTAATTTATGCTACTGTGTATTCTGCAAACGTTCTTGAAATACATTCAAGAAAGATGAATATTTTTAAACACTTGAACATTCTAAGGTAGCAAATCTATTTAAATTTTATTCGAATTCCTTTGTTTCAATTTAATTCATGGTGGAGTGTGTTGCATATGAATATAATTTTCTACTCATTGTTTACAGGACACGTTTCTTATATTTAAGTGTATTACAAATTCAAAGCAAAACTTAATTTTTATTTTATTTAACATTTTCATCTTGCTTGTATTTTGACAGAGAGAAATAAAAGGATTATAAAATAGAGCAGTGGATAAGATAGTTTTAGAGCAATATAAAGTGGGTAGATAGGATGGATTGAAAGTTTGGTAAGAAACTAGCAAAGTTTAGTTTCAAGGCAAAAACTTTTAAAAATTTAAATAAAATCTTGATTTTTTTTAAAAAGATAATGAAGATAAAAGTGAGATATAAAGCAATTTCAGTTTTCTTAATGAACTACGTGTAACAAATATTTTGTGTTAACGTTTGTGGAGCTATAAAAGGTGTCCCAAAATCAAGAAAATAGTTCAAAAAATGTATACAGCAAAGACTAAACAATTGTAAATTGTAAGATCCACGGGTAGTAAAAAGTGAGTAATCTACTAGAGAACGACGCGTTTTCATTGCTCAACAGTACACCCAATTCTATTTTTACACGGTTTTGATTTAACACGGTTTGAAAATAAAAATATAATTTTTTTAAGCGATTTTATTCCATTTAGCACGATTCAAAATCATTTGCGCTTAGATTTTATTTGTAAAATTTAAGTTTTTGCGAAATATTTTTATATCAAAAATTTAGAGGAATTTATTTTTGTGCAATCAAGCATATTTTGTGTAGTATCAATGCAGCTCTACAAGAAGACGACGAAAACTACAAATAAAAAACTACAACGTAAAACCATTTCTTTAGAAAACAAAATTGAAATTTTAGATCGACTTCGAAATGAAGAAGGCTCAACATTTCTTAGCAAAATATTCGGTTTAAACGAAGCTACAGTAAGAACTATAAAAAAAATTAAAATTCAATTAAGAAATCGTTGATTTCTGAAACGAAACTATCTATTAAGTCTTCATCATACACTAAAGATGCAAATAAGCGATGCAAATACACATTACCTATACGATTTAGTAAAATAAACATGATTTCTTGTTCATAAAAAGATTTTCATTTTTCACTAATTTTAATAGGTTTTAGAGATAAGGAACCAAAGACCTATTTTGGTATATGAGCAATGTCTTTTTACACGGTTTTTCTTACAGGGATTTTTCTGGAACCAATCTACCGTGTAAAAACAGAATTAGGTGTATTTCGAAAATAATAAGGGCCTGGTTGCTAGATCTTAGCAATATAAACTGCAACATATTGGTCTTGTGATAAGCGAAAACAATTTTATAAATTTAACGTATTGCTAAGTTCGAATCCTAGAAAACTTCATATCTTAAATATTTTAAAAACAAACATTTCATAAAAACAAACTTCTGATTAACGTGTGGCTTTATGCCTTTAATAATATTGGCTTTCAATTGTCATAAGTTCATTCGAAATTAACTATGAGATTTTTAAATTCTGAAATTGAAAGTATTCTTATGGAAAAAGAAAAACTATTAAGCTCATGTAACATTAATTGCTTTTACGTTTTGAAAAAAATATTTAAAATTTAGGTGTCAGCCCGCGTGGAAACTTGGAAACTTGGATTGCCTTTAAAGGCTGCTTTTACAAGTGCTCTAAGGGAAATGCCCTCATGCTCAATCCGGCCAAATCGGTTTTACTACTCATTAGAAAGAACCAACTCAATTTTAATCACCTTCCCACAGTTAGATTGGATTACACCATACTTGTTTATGTAGAAAAAGTTAAATATCTAGGTTTCCAAATCAACCAGATCTTATCACGTAGTGGCCACACTAATAATATAGTATGCAGGGTGTAACTAACATTGCACAATCTACGAATAACCTCAATTTGTTCAGCTACTGAAGTCAATAAATGTCTTGTTTTACAACTAATTTTACGTCTTAATTGCATAGGTCTATAGCAAAGTGGACTCGTGCTCACTGCATAAGTTACAGGTCTCTTTTAACACGTTATGTACATATATGATATTTAAAGATTTAGAAGTATCTCTGTTTGAAGAACTATGTATTTTCGGTTGCTATATAGTAGACCACTTGCACATGCGCAATCTGTATAATAATAAATGCCCAATTAATGACTTGTTTAAATAAATTTCAGATAATCCTGGGGTGGAAACAACTAGTACAACTACTTGAACATAAGCAGATTTTTCGTCATCAATGCCACAAAACTTGGGAATTTATTAGTTGGAAATTTCTTTTTTATCACTATGCTTCTAAATTTATTGACTCAATAGTCCTAAAAGCTAAACAAATAAATAAAGAAATTATATAAAATACACTGTTGTAATAATTTTAATATTTTAAGAGATATTCTTGGAATTAAAAAGGTTCCCATATTTTTACAACATATTTTAAGGATCTTTAAATATTTACTACATAATTTTAAGGATAGTAAACAAAATGTTTCTCCAGCTAATTTTTGCTGATGAAAACCTCTTTATAAATAATATCTCAAATATTATTTATGAAAACTCATCTGTATTTATAAAAACTTTCCAGTCTGTATAAATAGTCTACTGGGGCACCCGGAAAGGACTAATAAGTAGTATAATTTGTCCCTTTAACAGGTGAATTTACTATGCTCGATAAATTAAGTGAGAATTTATTTGTAATTGTATTCTAACATTTAATAAATATGATTCTTGCAAAAAAAACCGACTTCAAAACAGATACATATATGGGCATCAATTCTAAAAATTTAAAAGAAAGTAATCTGTAAGAACTAGTACCAAAAGAAAAATAGTTTTATACTTGTTGCTATAACGGACATAGTAATATATGTTCTTTATATTCAAATGTCTATCCATAACGGTTCAGGAGATAAAGCCAGGACACCCTTTATTTTTTTTTCACTTATTATTACTGACACAGTAATAAAAAGTGACGGTTCCAAAGCTTGGCCATATGAATCAATATACATCAGCTGTTGAGACACCCTTTAATTTATATTTTTAAATATTTGCTTATGTTAATATACCGGGCAAAATAGTGGAAATTCTGTCTAATTTCCAAGTGCTTGTCTATAACGCTTCAAAAAATAGGGCCAGATAGGCCCAATTACATCAATTATGGGGACACCCTTTAGTTTCCAACTTTAAATTTTATGCTAGATATTATAGCGGACTTAGATATACAGATTTTTTGTAAATTTCAATCGTCTCTCTGTTACGGTTTTTTAAAATTTTGAAAATGGTGCCCTTTACGGTTCATTACACACGTAAAAAACATGTATGTTGTATGGGTACAGCCTTTAATTTTTAAAATTCTCAACTTCTTTTAAAATGAGACCAATCTGTAGGCATATTTTTTCTAATAAAGAAAAAAAATTTAAAATCGGTTCCGAAATGACTGAGATGACATAAAAAGACAACATTTAGACGAATTGATAACCTCCTCTTTTTTAACCGACTTAAATGAATGTTACTTTTGTTTATTTATGTAACCGCAGAACTCAGCCATTTCTGAACCGATTTTAAAAATTAAAGGGTGTCTCCATACAACATACATGTTTTTTACGTGTATTAAGAACCGTAAAGGGCACCTAATTAAAATTTTAAAAAATTGCGTGTCGCTATAGCTCCCAACGGCAGAAATTAATAAAATAATAAATTTAAAATTTAAAGGGTGTCACCATAGGTGCCGTAATTTGCCCTACATGTGCCTATCTTTTGAACCGTTATAAACAAAACCTTGAAAATTTTACAGAATGTCGATTACTATGACCGTTATAATAAAATGTATAAATATTGAAAATTTTAAATTAAAGGGTGCTCCAATAGTTCATTTAATTTGATGTATATGGCCATACTTTTGAACAGTTGTACACAGACCGCTGAAATTTACAAAGAGCCTGTATTGCTAAGTCAACTATAACAAAAAGTATAATATTTGCATTAGGAAATAAAAGGGTGTCCCAATAATTAATGGAATTCTATGTATGTGGCTAAACTTTTAAACTGTTATAGACAGACAGCTGATATTTTCAAGAAACCTGTATTCCAAAGTCCACTATAGCAAATATACAATTTGAATTTAGAAATTAAAGGGTGTCCCCATAAATTATGTGATTTGATCTATATGGCCCTATCTCTTAAACCGTTAAACACAAACACTTGAAAATTAGGCAAAATGTCCACTACTTTCACTGGTATAATATAAATATTTGGAATTATAATGTAAAGGGCGTCCCAATAGTTCTTGTAATTTGATATATATGGCCAAACTTTTGAACCGTTATAGACAGGCAGTTGAAATTTACAAAGAATCTTTGTGACCAAGTTTTTTATAACTACAGGTCTTTAATTTAAAATTCTAAATTAAAGGGTGTCCCAATAGGAGATGTTATTTGATCTATGTGACCCTATCTTTGAAACCGAATGGTGTCTCCATAAAAGAGGGATGCTAGTGGGATTTTGGTGCATATTTTATTTGGTTTAAATCTAATTCTTACAGATTACTTATTACAGTTTTAGTTAAGAATTGGTGCCGTTCTATCTCTTTTGAAGTCGGTTTTTTGTTGCAAAAATTATTTGAAGTTAGTTGAAAATAAACAAATATTTAATTATTGCTACAATCGGTTTACCATTATGGTTCCTTACAAATATATCTTCAATACAGAAAATTGAGGACAACTTAAAGTTCGAAAATTGTGTATAATTTATATTTCACATGATGTGAACATACGTGAAAAATTTTCAACTTATCACCCACACACCTTTACAAAATCAACAACTTCCTCCTACAACTAGAAACAAACAGGTTATAACGAAACAGAATTTTGTTCTAGATATGTGAATGTTTTGTGCTCTTGTTCTTAAATTTTATTTCTTACTACCTATGCCCGCCACTTCGTCAGTTTGGTAATCTACACCAAATTTTAAAGAGGCTATTAGACGGTCAAACAAGGCCTGTGAGCACAGCCTGCTAAAAGAGAGTGGCCGAGCAGGCCAAGTTTTTTAAATATCATTATACAAGCAAACACTGAATAGCAAAGATCTTATTTGTGAATATGATGCTGTATTAGTTGCTGATTTGTTACGGCTCCTGACGACTATAAACATTTTTCCAAAATTGTTTTCTGCAGTTCACAATGAATTATTATAAACTACATCAAGTCTAACTTAATTTCTAAAACAGTTAATAACGTTGAAAACTGATCTGAGATGAAGGAAAACATTTTATCAGTTTCTACCTGATATTTTTGGCAACTAATTTTTCCATATATGTAAATGAAACATTTTATAAATAATATAAATAAACTATAATGAAAACCCTTTAAGGCGCCCATACACGTCGTTCTTTTTTAACTGCACGGTTAAAACTGTACGAGCAAACACGAACAGCGACCATATCCAGACACGTTCTTTACTTCAGTTCAAGACGTATTTATTTTACTTGTTGGCATCATGACGGAAACAATAACTACAAAGGTGCAACTCAAATGGAAAATTATTTCAATTTATTTCCATAAATAAACCAAAAAAATACAAATTTGACAATAAAACTCATAAAAACCGTCCTTTTCACACACACAGCAGTTTTGAACGAACACGTTTCAAAACCGACAATTAAAATCATGAAGCATCAGATATAAATTCTAAAATTTATTTAAAATTCTTAAAGTATTGTAGAATTCAGTAAATGGTGTTACAAATTTTCCGTTGGCAAAAATAAAAGGTGCTACCAAGATTGTAGTACCACTGAATCGGAAAAAATGCGTACTTTCACTATTTTTACGGGAACAAATTATTCTATATTTGAACCAAGATACTTTCTTACAAAATATTATTAAAATTCATCCAGCCGGACAGACAGACGAACACACAAAAATTATAAAAATTGCTGTTTTGTATTCCATTCCGACTAAAAAATTAAAATTTTCAAGAAATATTTCATGTACAGAAATTGTCCTGCTACAGTTTTATTATACGTATGTATAGATTTACTGTTTTGATGCGATTTTTTTGATGTATTTGTTGTGCAGCTTTTTTTTTTCCTTGCATGAAGAACCCTATAGAATACTAAATGAACCAAATTAAAGATAACATACTCGTAGCATTTTTTCTAACATTCCTCATCACAACTCTTTGCACAGGTATTTTTTTTTTTAATAAAATCAACTGCAAGGGAATGATGACAACAAAAATCCAAACAGGGAATAAGAAAGTGTAGAAGAACGGATGGATAAATGATACTTTAATATTTTAAATGGGGAAAAAACAGAAAAATGTTACATATTTTTTTGTCAGTTTTTTATCCGAGCATTCTTAACACATCTATCTTACTTTTCATTTGCCAAGGATTTGCTATGATGACTGAGGAGAGAAAAAATTGGAACAAAAAAAAATAAAAAGGAAATACTTATTTTGATGAAGTGACACTAAAAGGTTTTGTGTCCTTTTTTGTGTAGTTGCCGAAACATATTCATTTTCAAAAAAAAAAAAAAAAAATATTTATTTCACACATACATAAGTGTAGGTTGTGTATAAGTTTTATACAGAAACACAAGTTATTCTTTAAAAATTAAGTAAAATGAACTAAACTTAATTTCTTATGGTACTTAATGGTTTTATTAGAAACTAGCTGTGCCGAGACACGTTGAGTGCGTACTGACAAAATTTTGTTTGATTTTGCTTTAAAAGTAATCCACGCCAAATTTTAAGACTCTTACTTTTATAGTGCTTCACGTATACGTATTTTTATATATAAAGGTATCTGAAAAAAATTCTAAAATATATATAACAGGTCTTTAAAATATCCTGCTTTTATAAATAAAGGGCGCTGTGAAGTATGAAGTTCCTTTAAAATATCCTTCTTTCAATTTCGCAATTTTACCGATATGTAAAGAGAGGTTAAATTTAAAGAGCCGATGTTGATTTTGAAGAAAACACAAATTATTTACAAAATTATTGTTATTTCTTTTTATTTGGATATTATTGGTATTTCAGCCAAATGGCCGGCGCGACCTCGGCGGCACACCTCAATCCAGGCTTAATTGAGGTTCTGTGCCGTTAATGTGCCGTATTGTCTCATCCTTTACCTCTTGAATTGTTCCTGGCTTATATACCTTTTCTTTCAAATAACCCCAAAAAAAGAAGTCCAACGGTCCAAATCGGTCATTGAATTTTTCGCGCAAAGGAGCCATTGTTTCGTTATCCGTGTGGCAAGTGGCACCGTCCTGTTGAAACCACATATCGTCCACATCCATATCTTCCAATTCGGGCCATAACTAGTTTGTTATCATCTCACGATAGCGAACACTATTCACAGAAACTGCTGACTGGCCTCATTTTGGAAAAAATACGGTCCGATGATGTCGCCAGCCCATAAACC
This sequence comes from Phasia obesa, assembly GCA_949628195.1. Classification (NCBI taxonomy): domain Eukaryota; kingdom Metazoa; phylum Arthropoda; class Insecta; order Diptera; family Tachinidae; genus Phasia; species Phasia obesa. The sequence continues at coordinate 75,273,709 of OX451217.1, read as the reverse complement.
GCACCAAACAGTTACTCTTTTTGGGTGCTTTGGTTTTTCGACAATCACTCTTGCATTATTGACGAATCCACTAAGGTGCAGATGATTTTCTTCGAAAATTGATAATCCAACGTTGCAATATGATACGATATGAGCTGTACGAACATGCACTGGTGTTTTCACATCTCCTACAGACCCGGTTTGGTAAAATTTTTGCACGATTTTTCCGATTGTACGCACATTTGGACGATTAAATTGACGGAAAAAATCACGATATGCATTTTTATTTGAACGCCCATTTTCAAAATAAGCCTGAATAATTTTAACGCGTTGCACGATTGTGTGACTTTCCATGATTCCATAAAATTGAGTTAGTCTGAAATTGAGAAATGTCAAATTAAATGCAGAAAAAAGCTTGACGTTTAGGTGTGGGGTACATGCAACATCGGCCCTTAAAATTTAACCACACGATATATCGGTAAAATTGCGTTCTTTTACTGATTTTTCTCCACTTTTAACGATAAGATATCTTCGAGGAAAAACATTATCTGTTATTTTAATCCAGATACTAAGGATGGATTTTAATAAAATTTTGTTAGGAGGTACCTTAGTATCGCAGTGCAAATAGAGGATACTTCCTTATCTTATATCTTATCTTATATCCATGAGAAAATAGAGAAAAATTAGGGAAAGCACTAAAAGCATCACCTTTTATTTATGCCAGTTGAATATTTTAAACACTATTTACAAAACTATACAATAGTTTTAGAACTGTATATAAATTAAGTATTTTATCCAGGGATAGGTACTTCTATATAGAGCAAATACCTAAACCATAACTTAAGTTCTATAAAAGTAAGAGTCTTACAATTTGCAAAATAAAACAAAATATTGATAGTACGCCTACGACGTGGTTAATAATAAATTCAAATAATGAATATATTATATAAACTGGTCATGGCGTAATGTATTGGTTAAGAGGTTTAATCTTCAAACTGAAGGACTCGCGGTGTCCGAGATCTTAATTTAGAGGCTTAAATGTTTGTATTTCCAATACAGTAATTTTCATTGCAACAATATTTCCTTAAACTCTTATCAATTACTAGACTACTGTCGAATTTTTGTCAGCTGGGTATATTAATTCCCTATTCATGATAATGGGGACTCTGAACCATTAATTTAAAAGGTTAAAAAGTAATATAATGAAAACTATATGATATAAAAAAGAAGATTAAGGCCGATATAAGCCATAGAATAATATTGGAGAATGAAAGCGATTAAAGTGATTTGTGCTATATAAAGTAAATATTTATCATTGTGATACTTGGGAAGAATCTTAAAATTTTGTGCAAGTAACTCTCTTATTGTTGTAAAAACTGTTTGGATTGGAATAAAAAGTGAAAAATGATTATCGTATACCTAGAAAACTATAAAAGGTAGAAGCTAGTAACCACCATACAAAAGCGCATAGACTAGCAAAAAAAAAACAGACTGGACTGGACTAGTGGGCGTAGTACTTCCTATATAAAAAGAGAAATTATTTTCGCGTAATTAAGAGCGAACTATCACAGGTATAATCTGGACGAGTAGCATCCTGGTTAATGCAATGCGCAGCAAAAATTGAAAAAAATATAGGTTAGAAAACTAATTGCGTTACTCCTATACAAAATAAATATTTATCATTATGTAAGGTAGAACCTATAACCTGTAACGTTTCATAATTATATACTAATAGCCCGCGTATTTTTGAGCTACCCCGGATAAAAAGTGTACCAGTGTACCTCAAACATTTGTAAAGGATATAAACATGTATACAATTTATCATGTACTAGCTATCCCCGGTGCGCTTCGCTACACCCATCCACAAAAAATACAATAAACACTTCGAAGAAAAGTATGACCAGCTTTTAACTTGAAAACGCACGCTATTCTTACATCGAAAATGTTTTAGTTTATATGCAAGGTGCGACGCATACTGTTTTTATCCAATCAGTTTTTTGCTAGACTATACGTATTACTTTTTATTGGAGGTACCACATCCACTATCCAAATGCAGTCTGCATTTTGCTAGACAATGCAGATTACTCTGAGGGTTTCTTGTTCAAAGTTTCAAGACTCTACCTATTGTAGTTCTTCAGGTACACGATAATCATTTTTCACTTTGTATAGGAGGTACCACGCCACTGCCCCAATCCAGTTTGTATTTTGGTATTTACGCCGACGTCGAATATCAAAAAAAATAAGTACCCTATTTTACCAACCGTATATCTAATAACAAGTTGTGAAAATTTCAGAAAGGTCTGTTGACTGATGTAGGCAGCTATAGCTTTCCGATAAACAAACACATTTTGTGCTTTATATATATTGAACATAATTTGTTCTGTAAACACGAAAATTTATTTTTTTTGAGCTAGAGAAATGTTAAATTTTTAAGTTTTAAAACATTTGCTGACCCACATCTTTGCCAATTTATTTTCTTCACTTTACAATAAATATGCGTTTGCTGTTCATATATTTACTTTTCCGAACTTCTTTTTTCTGTCTGTTTATCTTTGTTTATTTCATTTTAAAGTTAACATGCAAACGTGGATAGTATGAATTTACCATACTATCCTCGTTTGCAACTGACACGAAAGTCGACAAGTAGAAATAAGGACTTGAACAGCCATGTTGAATTTAAAACAAATGAACGAATGAATGAATATGCATTTTTATATTTTAGATTTTTTTTTTGCATTAAAGCGTACAATGAATATGCATTTTCGTGTTTTGATTAATGCTTGAATAATTTTTCGTATTTTTTTGTGACATTGTTTTCTAGATATCATAATATTTGTCAGCTTGTTCGAAATATTTGCACAACAAAAGGTGGAAAAACAGTATGAAATTAGATAAATTATTACCCTACCAAATTTTTTTAAAAAACCTAAAAAAAATTTAATTATTTTTAAGGACATGCGGGTACATATAAATTGTATTATAAAATATGATTTTTATTACAAAAAATAGGGGCCATAATTTACGAGATTGGAAAACCAGATTTGTAAAATTTTAAAATCTTCATGCATAAATTCGAATCTAGATTCTATATGATGTAGCTGTTCAATATAGTTTATTTCGCGTCAATATATTTTATTTTACTTCCCTAGCTTTTGTCCATTAAAAATTAAGCATCCGTGTTACTATTCTATAAATCAATTTTAGTATTGATACGATAGCTTTTAAATTGTCGTAATTACGAATTTTTTTAGAGGTTTCCACAAGATTTTATATGGAAAAGGTTTTATTGTGTGCTCTTAGATGCTCTTAAATTGTGTGCATCAATGTGCCCATGTACCCTCTCACTAAAAAGAAAAATTCACTGAAAGACTTCAAGTTTTTAAACAATTTTATGATTTTTTTTCTATACTCGACTTACTTGCAGAAATGCCAAATTCGGCCTCTCCAGTAAATTTCACACCAATTAAAAAATATCTATCAACCTACTCTTAAGCCCATCTCTTAGTGTGCGGTTACTTATTTCTCAAGGATTTAAATTTTTATTTTTCTAAAAACGTAATTTGCTGTAGTGTTTTCATGCTTAACTATATCTTCCAAAGAAGATGTCTTAATTAATTTTGTTAAAACATTTTTAAAGCTTAATTTAATCATTATATTCGTTTTTTTCGTAAAGTATATATTTTGTTTCTTAAGGACTGCTGTCTTATTATTTCTACTATTATTTTTCGATTATAAAGCAAGTTACTCAATATTACACCGCTAAGCAAAAAAAAAAAATCAAGTTCATACTTACCGTTGGTCATGATGATGATGTTTATTGGCTGACGAAAATGTATCAAATATATAATTTAGCATGGGCGCATCCGTTTTGTGCGCTTTCGACAAAATATTTTTGCTATCAACTCTTCTGGCTGAAATTCTAGTTGTACCTGCACTTCTACTCAAATTTCCATTGGCAGTGATAAGCTTTTCCAATCTGGAATTATTTTTACTCCCACTACTACTGCTGTCATTAATATCATTTGAAGAGCTATTGGCAATTGAACTTGTATTTCGTGACGACAACTTGGTGACTGTATCCTTTTCATGTTGTTGCTGTAATTTCGATGTTGTCACATTTGCTGCTGTTGTTATTGCTTTATTTGTAAACACAATAGTGGCATTAATATTGTCAACAGTCAAGTGACTGTTTGTGTTGTGCGAATTTTGGTCTTTTCCTTTGTGCCTGTGGGCAGTAACGGACGTCTCATGATTAGGAAATGTTAAAGTTGATGTGGAAACGGAAGCGGTTGTAGATGAGGAAGTTGATGCCGATGTGAATGATGTGGACGAAAATGCTTTTAAGTTTGTTGTTAGGGTTTCTCTTGAATCATTTATTGCCGTTGATGATAATAATGAGAATGATGCTAAACCATCTAATTGAGTCTTGTTTAAATGCAATCTCGTTATGTTATCATCTTGTAATATGGGTGACAAAGCTGGCTGTAATGATAACGATAACGTTGATGTTGACGTTGATAATGATAGTAGCTTCCTAGTTGTACTTGTTGTTTTAGTTGCTACTTTAGCTGGAATCATAGTGGGTGTTATTAATTTCGTTGTTGTTGTTGTTGTTATTGTAGTTACTGGTAGTTGTGTTGACTTGCTCAACAAAGCAATATGTTTTGTCATGAAGTAATTCCCTAACAATCCTCTTTCATAGTTGTTACTGTCATCATTCAAAATATCGATTTCATTGGAATCTATTCGAATTTCTAATTAGAAAGAAGAAAAATAAAAAGAAAAGGAAGAAACAAATAAAGAAAAAGGTCATAATGTGAAGAGACAAGTACATTAATAAAAATTGTGACATCAACTAGAGTAATTTATGGGCATGGGTTTGAGATATACAGTGGAAGGCAAAATATTAGTAACTGTTTGATTGTAATTTATGGAACTAAAAATATATAATATTAAAAAATATAATAGTTTAAGAGTAAGCTGATATAGAAGAATAAATATCAGATTTAATGAAACATTTTTTACATTACTTCAATTTTTTAAATTTTGTTCTCATAAATGTATAGTTTATATCTACATACATAGTTTTTATATAATAAATTAGCAAATATTATAAACAATATAAGTTTTTAATATTTTCTGGTGGTCAATAATATAATATTTAATTATTATTTAATGCAACTGATTTATTTTTAATTAGAACTAAATTTTGTAAATTTCAAATTTTATTAGTCGAACTATTTGTATTACATACAATGATATTTGTAGTCAAGCTTGAGTGGGTCCTATTCCTTCTAAGAAAGAATAAATTAAATTACAAATTAGGTGATATTATTAAAGAATAGATAGCTACGAAGAGTGCTGATGACGGACATAGCTGTCTAGAAAATGTTCATTCCGCTATGCTGGTGTCTAAAAATTAAAATTTCTCAATTTTTCTTTAATAATATCACCTAATTTGTAATTTAAATTATTCTTTCTTAAAAAGAATAGAACGAACTCAAGCTTGACTACAAATTTCATTGTATGTAACAGGATCCGTCCAGTGTTTGTAACTGCCAATAGTTTGGTCATACTAGCGCTTATTGTAAATTACCTCCTGTTTGCGTTGTGGAGCGAAACAAAAGTTAAAAAGTGCAGCAATTGCGGTTTAAACATAACTATAGAGGTTGTCCTATTTATGATGTGATAAAGAAGTCTTCTAAAAAGTTGAATACTTCTCCCAGGTAGTCACAATATATACCAAGTACTCATAATCCCCAGTTAGACTAACCCGATATTTTTAATGCGCTGATATTTTAAAATCAACCGTAATCCACTACAAAGCTCGCAACCGACAACAAATTCGAACTCAATTTTTCACCCGAAACCAAAAGACCATCCTTTAACTATAGATGACTTGAAGCAACCATTAAGACATTGGTGCAGTCATTAAATAGTTTCATGAGCTCTATGGGCAATATGATGCAAGAAATGCTGTAAATATAATAAATAATATTTTCTACCATTTCGGAAGAAGCATCAAGCTTAGCATCTATTGAGGTAGCGACCAATTGGAAGGCTTGCAAAGTAGGGGCGTGACTGATGGTGACAGCCAAGTATTAACGACAAAAGATGCAGCCATATTACGGAAATTACGGAGCGTTCACAATCAGACTCAGGTTTGTGAGCCCTTCAAACGTCTGGTTGTTGCGGAGGAGGTCGAAGATGTACTTCTCGACTCTGATCGAGAGAGCCGTCACCATCATTTACGATTCATACAAAGACGGTGTAGGCGATTTATATCAACCTCCGGCATTCTAAGCCAGCTTCCGCTGCATTAATTCTTCGTTTCGAAGAGCAATATAACGAAATCTTTCTGATAATGGGAAACACCTAGGAATAATCTTACATAGTAAATTACCCTGGAAACGGAACATCCTGGCTAGAGCGTCCAAAGCTATTACAGCAATATAAGTAAGTAAAAAAGTCATAGGCAAGACTTGGGGGTTGAACTCAAGGATTGTGAATTTGTTACTCGATGCGGTAATCAAACCGACATTACTCTATGGAGTTATCGTCTGCTGGAAAGCACTGGACAGGCAACTGTATTTAGTTTTTAATTTTTTTCTTAAAGAGAAGTTATTCTCAGGAAATTAATGACTAGTAAGCGTGTTACTTCGTTTGGAAAGGATTAGGAGTAGATAAACAACACTACAATTGCAGGTTATGGTTATTTTTAGAGCAGTGTTGCAGCGCCTCTGGTGTTATTTAGGCGTTTTAATTTTGAAGCATAGCGAATTTATATTTATGTGGTAATCTCGCCTAAGGAGGGCACTGTTAAATGTATTATAAGGAGAATTAATACATATAAGAAAAATCGATGTTGTCACGGCTAAGTATTGAACTCGGCACATTTCTTCATGATAACCCCATTGACGTTTATTGTGTCATTCTCCTCTCGGCTTTCCGGCTTCGAATAAGCCGTACTCTCTATGATCTGGCTCAGGTCGATGATCCAACGGATCGACTTGTTTAACGGTATGGACTATCTGGCCCTTACTGGATCGACTTTGCTACTTCGGATGCAGTTACGTGACTTGATAGCAACGATCCCTGGTCATTGTTTATTTGGAACACAAGCAAGAAGAATAGGCTTCCCCTGCAACGACATTTGCAGAATTTGTAAGATGAGGAAGAGGAGGAAACGGTCCTCCATTGCATATGTCCTGCACTAGAATACCAACGTCTTCAGCACCTTGGACAACGGTATATGAGAGTCTCTTTTGTATTTCACTAGTGGAAACAAGTAGAATTAATTCCCTTCTTAGGAGCAGAAGTTGGGTTTCCAACCTACTTAAACTGCCACGAGGCATAGATATTTTACTGATTGCATATTTAACCCAATGCACCTCTATGGCGACCCTCTCTCCTCTTGACTGCCTGTCTACCCAACTAAAAATCTTTCCTTACCGAAATTTCCTCCCCATCGCTGCATCTTACCACTTTTTCTTTTGTTTTCCCTTTCTTTTATTTGCAGGTTACACAAACGGACCGAGTGAGCTGCGTACACAGCTGCCTGCCTAACCTCACCTAAATTTTTATAAAAAATTTGTTGTTTATTTTTTTAACTTGAATTGTGTTCTTTCCAGGGTTGTTCACAACTGCTATCCAGATTAATAAGGCAATAAGAATTTTAAAAAAATGAGGTATTGTTAAATGATTGCCATTTTTTATATTTGTTAAAGAATTATTGTTTTATTTAATTTTAAAAAATATATAGAGATTATTTTTATTTTGTTGCAAAAAAATATGCTGGTAAATATCTTTCTTTGTTAGAAAAACTATAAAATATTTAACAAAAATATTTCCGTTTTTTGGAACCAATTTGCTTTTATTATAAATTTTCTTTTTACTTTAGGGAAGTTTACTAAAAAATAATTTAATTTGTATTCATAAAAGTTCAAAAAAAAATTTATTTTACATATTTTAATATATTCATATCTTTTAATCTTTCATATTATATTCCATTTACTTGTATAAATCTTTATCTTTTAAAATGAAATTTATACCATTTTTATGGTTGTAATAGAGTTCTTGTCTTATGGGGATATTTATTTTATATTATGATTTTGTTTTACGAATGAGGTCCCAGAATTATGTTTAAAAAAATTCCATGGCAATGAAATGGCATATATTTTAAGTCTCTATCTAGGAAATTAATTCTAGAATTTCATTTGATGTTGATTGAGATAAGTATTCCAGATATTATCCAAAAGTGTAGACGATATGTTATTATAAGTGTATACAAAAAATATAACTTATATTATTAAAAATTTCCAACTTCAGTGGGCAATAAAACAACAATATTAAAAAACATTTTTCTACAGATTTGCTTTAGGATTTTTTTGATTTTATTTTTTCGCGTCTAATGTTTTGTTAATATACATATAAAATTTTGATACATTAATTTAGTGTATTAACTTCGAACTTTTTTTAAAATGTGTACCAAATTTCTAATTTTTACGAAACTTCTTTTATTTATGACCGCCCGTTTACAACACTTCGCACACCTTTTAAGTCCTCTATCTTCTGCGACTGTGTTTACCAATTCTTCCCCACTGAAGACAATATTATCATCGAATAATTTTTAAATAAATCAGCACAGCCAAAAATGCCTAAAAGATTTTCGCTATGAAATGTTTTTTTTTTTCGAAAAGATTCCTTATTAATTTCATGTGAAAAATGTTTTTAATTTTATCAATAAGGAAATCCTATTACAGCAATAAGAAAATTAGTTATTCACAATTTTTTTATTAATTTTGATACAAAAAAAAAAAAAACAGACTTTTTGATGCTATTAGGTTTTCTTCTGAATTGTATAAAAAATTGATTTCTTATTAATTTCATTAGTCTACCTAATTGATTTTTTCAAAAAGGTATTCCTTATTCAATTCATTGTGTTCCTATATTATCATGTGTAAATCATCTTTTTAATTTTCTTAATAAGGATATCTTCTTGATTATATTAGCTTTCTTGGTATTTCCTTTATATAAATCAACATAGAAACTGTTTGTTAAAACATAAAATATACATTTGGTGTAGTGGTTAAACGAATCACACCAGGTTCGATTCCTGGTAGAGGAAGAAAAAAGTTTTTTTTCTGTTTTTAGAAATTAAGTGGCTTCAACCCCCTCTAGACAATCCATCCAAAGAAGCTCCCCTGACCTGACATTCCACCTCCTGGAAAAAATAGAGGATAATATGAAGGCAAAATAAAATGTCAGGCATCCACAACAAAACGAAAAGGTAGAAAGAAATCAAAGATTGATTTCTTCTTGAAAAAAAAACCGTAAATTTTGTTCTATTGTATTAATTATTTAGACACTGATTTTTCTATGTGTGTCCAATTAAAAGTTGTTAATTTCTTCACGGGGCGCTATTTATTTTTATTTTTTCCTTCCATTATACTCAAAAAGGTCGAAAAAACATAATTTATTTATTTTTTTTATACTAGAGTATAGTAATTAATACGCTGAGTAAATATCAAGTATGCGCTTTTAAACCTAATCCTTATACCCGAGTACAGGTGTGGCCATTGACACTTTGGAGTAATGCACCTCCTAAATGGCTTACACTTTTCTATTGAAATTTCGTATCTAAGGAAATGGCAAAATTCTGCGTCAACTGACACCTCAAGTGCTATCCTAGGTCAAACCACTAAGGATCTATGAGCTTCTTAAGCCGAGACCCCCAAGAAGGTATGCCCAAGTACAGATGTGGCCACCTATGCAATTGTATTAATAAAATTATTAAAGACTTTGTTTTTTGTGGTAATGTAAATTTATTATATTTATTATTACTTATTTTATTTATTAAAATATTTTACAAAGAAATTGCTCGAATGTTGCACACATATTGGCCATTTACATTCAGAGCACATGTTACGAGTGCGTCTTCTGTGTTCGTCGTGAATATAATACAAAAAGCAGCTTCCAACTTGAATTTTTTTCCTCGCTGAGCTTGTAAAAAAGTTGTCCATTGTTACATTGCGTCCACTTCCATAAAATCGACTTACCAAATCCTTTACTACGCGTTCATCCTGAATACTTTCCCGTCCCGTAATAGCTTGTCCGGTGTATATTTGCCCATGCAGAGGGTAAGAGTTTTTGGCATCACAAACCCACCATACCTTGATACCATACTTTGCCGGTTTGAAGGGGATATATTGCGTGAAGCGGGTACGGCCACGATAAGGAAACAACTGCTCGACCACGGTAAGGTTTTCACTGGGTTTGTACAAACGTTCAAAATTATACTTCATCATGGTCCATAACTCGGAGATTGGAGCAGCTTTATCTTATATTTATATTTCTCTTATATTTGAATCATCAAACCTTATGAATCGCAATATTGCTTAGAATCGATTGGTGGCCATTGCAGCACGATAAAGTGGACAGTTTTAGACTTTACCGGGCCACTTCGTTGTCTCAAAATGTTTGGCTGTCTGTTTTCTCCGTAGGTATTTTCAGTGTCCGGATGTATGTCGTCCTCTACGATGTCGTGAAAAAGTCTTTGGTTATACTCTTCTTTTTCAGCACTAGTTAATCTGTTAAGAATTTATAATTTATATTTTTTCATTGTGTTTATAAAATTATTTTATATATTTGAATTAACCTCCTCACAAAAACAAACTTCTATAAGTCAACTTTTCTAACAACAATAAAAAATCTTGAGCGCTCTTGAGAGTTACAACTAGGCAAATACTTATTTTTGCTTGTGTGGAATTTGATGATAAAAAAGGGACTTCCCACAAATTCGACCATATTTTGTAACGATTCTTTATCTGTGAAAATGCTATATTTTTATAATAATACGCAAAGCGAAACGTTGCCACAGCGTTAATTATTACTAAATTATGAAAGTAGTTAGAGATATCATCTATTATTGTGCTTTTGTTATCTTTAATAAGAATATATGAACTGCAAGTATTTAGCTTACTATTTACTCAAAGTTATTCTAACCACCCTGGACGGTCAACATGTTAGTTAATATATTACAGAACAAAATATTAACAAAAAAATTTTTTTGCTTAAAACTTATAACGAAAGACGCGCATAATTACTACTGGCCACACCTGTACTTGGGTATACGTCCACGTAATAAAAGTTGGGTATAAGGACTAGGGTTAAAGTATAGATATATATTCCTCAAATTCGCGACATCTAGGGAAAACTCTTTTGTCCCTATTAATTTTATGTTCGTTGCTTTTTGTTATAGAAGATAATGTAAAATATAATCTATATAAATTCTAAGGTTAGACCAAAATCATCTCACTATCGAAACAACCTTTAATTTTTGGTTTTATTTTTAGTACATATTATAGAGGACAAATTATACATACTTTGTTTACTATCTTCTCATTCCGGTTAAAAAAGGCTACATACATACGTAAATTTTTGTCACTTTTGCAAAACCCTTCACTTTTTTTTTGCTATAGCAGATATAAGCGGAGATATAAAAAGGCAGTAAACGTGAAAAACATGTCACTATCAGAATACCCCTTAATTTTAGGTAATTGTTATAGCGGCCGTGGCAAGACATCTTCTGTAAATATTTCAAGATTCAACTTATTAAGATTCAGAAATCCAACCATTTCACTGGCGGCACACCCTTTATTATTTATTATTATAGTGGCAAAATTAACACGTTCTGTGTAAATTGCAAGAGTCTAGCTATTATGATTCAAAACTTGGGCCATATTAATGCAAATGCCCTCACTGTCGTAACTCCCTTTAGTTCTTAGGTTTATTTTTCAATACTTCTTTATATAGCGAACTATGTTTTAAATACTTTAAATTTAAAGTTTCTACCTCCTACAGTTCAAGAAATAAAGACATCACTTTCGGAACACCCTATAAGAGTCAAGAGTTTACCTATTACGGTTCCAGAGATAGAAGGCGCTGACAGACAGACGGACAGACATTGTAGCAAACAAAATAGGGTAACGTTTTGGGTACGACACCCTTAAAATACCGGTGATTATTGTTTCCTGTTATATTACATACATACATTCTTAATTCATTTTTACTCATACGTAATAGCTTGATCTCTTCTGTATTAATTTTCTTCTCCAGTAATGATTACGTCGGTATACGGGTACATCTCGATGAATTAGTCTACATTGTGTTAGAATTCGTCTCTTATCCATCGCACATATAGAATCAAGGCCGGGGTATACATTTCCATAACTGATGATTCAATTCACGCTCTACTGTGTTGTAATGACCGGATACACAGAACAGTTATCTGCATGTAGTTCATTGAGAACTTGGAACTCTCTGGGGCAACAGCTGATCGTCTTCGTTCTAATATACCTATTGGCGAGTGCCTTTATTGCCGCCTGACTCTTTATGTAAATAGTGCTATAGCTTGAGATTATCTGCCTTTTAGAAAGTAATCAAGCAGACACTATATTTTCGCAGTATACTCCACTACCTTGACACTTTTTTTAAACCACCACCACCAAACTAAGAACGTCTTTCTGTTGTTTGCTAATATTCTAAGCCCACGGTAGTGTGCCAGGCTAACTTCCGACCTCTGTACGAAGTGTGTAAGTTACCTTCAATTATCGGATTGTGTGACTACACTCGTAGTTTTTCTTTTACGTTGCATATCTTCTTTTCAGCATACAACTTTTTATACTTCTTTACTTTCTATCTGCTTTTTGTTGGCTTCCTCCTACTGCATGTGTATATAGTATGTGAATTTGGAAATTTGCATTAAGGTAGAAAATGTGATTTTAAATTCATTTTTCTTGCATATTGTTATTTTTTGGTTTAAAACAAAAAGTTTTATCGCTACTCTGCGTTGATTTTTGACTATGTTCGTGAATTTTTAAAAAGCTTTATTTATTATTCTTGTTAGAGTGTGTGATTTATGCCCATTTCACAGAATAATATGGGTTTAAGAGGTAGTGGGAAGTAAAAATATTGTTGAAAAGACCTAAAAGCTTTTTTGTATTGATTAATTTATTTGATGTTAAACATAAATAAATAAATAAATAAATAAATATTAAAATCAAAGAATTTCTTTAATACTTTTTATTTTGTTTTAAAAAGCCAAACTAAGCTTTATTTCTGTAAAAGTGAAAAGATACCCTTCGAAAAACTTCCTAATCAAATGTTATGGATAAAAAATGCTCCTGCATGGTGATATAAATATTTAAAATTTCTTAATTTTTAAAATTATAATGCAATACTTTGATCAGGATTTTCATTTCTTTATACTTCAAGGATAATTGTTTATATTCTCTTTGAAGCGCTTCAAAAAAAATTTGATATTAGTGTAGCCCGTGAACTCTAAAAAATATCATGACACGAAGGTTTACGATTACGTAAAGAAAATGGGCGGGTGAGGATAAGAAAAACAAGTTACGTGGCTTATTACCACAGTATAAAAACACTATGTCCATACCTTTTTTCGAATACCATTGTCACTGGAATTAAAATTGTTCGAATTAAAATACTTCATAAGTTGAAAATCATCTTAGAAACCGCATAAAAAATTGTAAGTAGGCGGTTATTTTCAATATTGTTAGCTACTCCCTCTGTTGGAATTGGCGTTCCTTCCTACTGAAATGCTCTAAAAAGCAAAAAGTACCACGATCAGAAATATTAAATTTCACACGATCTTAATATAAATATGAAAGATAGGTAAAAATTTACGTGAATAATACGGATTAACTGAACACACCACTTTTTATACTAAGCCACCTAGCACTAAACCTCAGTAATATCTAAGATATTGATTAATAGTTATATTCCTATATCGAGAACGCTCGTCAAGGGTACCTAACAACCAACCTTCATCGAAAGCTATGACAGTATTTTCAATAAATATTTCTTCAACTATAAATATTTTCATCAGTATAAGTTATAGTTTTTATTAAAATAAGTATATAACTAAAGCACATGCTCAACTCAAAGACAGAAAATTTCTAAATATTTCTACAGAAATATTTATAAACTAGCTGTTCCCACACACGTTGTGTGCGTTCTGACAATATTTTTTTTCGATTTTGCTTTGAAAGTAATCCACACCCAATTTTAAGACTCTTACTTTTGTAGTACTTCAATTATACGTATTAAATTTATATAAAGGTACCCATCTCTGGATAAAATTCTAAAATTTATAAAAAATTCAAAAATTATTGTCAAGCTCTCTAAAAGGTATTTAAAATATTTTAGTAACAATGTAATTCCGCAAAGAAAAATACAAATCAAACACAAATTTTATTTAAAAATAGCGCCATTTATTGCGCAACCGTATTAAAAATATCCCGCTTTGAAAAATAAAAGGCACATTAAAGAATGCAGTACCTTTTAATCGGTAAATTCCCGTACTTTCACTCCTATTTCTCCACCTTCTCTTGGAAATAAGATGTTTTTTCGGAAAAAGTATCCTATATTTGAATAAGTATACTAAGGTACCTCCACAAAAAATGTTTGTTAAAATACATCCAGTAGTTTTTACGTGGAAATGAGCACTGTTTTATTATAAGTATAAATATACAATTTTTATTATATCTCATTGCCGTAAAAGCTGTCACAAATAAATTATGTAAAAGTTACAATAGAATTAACAAACTTGTATACATAAATACTCTAACCTGTAGAGAAGTTTATAAAAGGGTTTGAAACTAAATTCTGTTAAAAACCTTTAATGATGCTTTGATTTTGCTCAGAACCTATTATTAAATAAATAATATTAATCATACGCTATGGAAACTGTTGATTTTTTTGTACACTTAATGTAATGTTAATTTTTATGTAGCACTCGCTTACTTCCTAGCTTAATTGCCTTCCTTTTAATACTAAGTAAATATTGCACAATAATTATAAAGATATGCAGTACATAAAACTTAGAAAATGCCACAAACAGTGATGGTAACACTTGAGACCCATAAGGCCATACTTGTGTAATAAAAATACCATTCGTATTTTTCTTTTTAATTTCTAAATTAACACTGTCATGTTTTTCAAATCTGTACCTTCTAGTATTATCTCTTTTGATGCTATACTGAATATATATTACACTAAAGCATGTATTTCATATCAATAGCTTTTTCATCTATACATATAATAAAATAGTAACTCACTTCCGTCTGTCTGTCTGTCTGATTTTCATTGACGTTCGCATCACGTAAAACTACTGGATGGATTTGAACAAAATTTTGTGAGGAGGTACCTAAGTATGCTGGTCAGAATATAAGATACTTTTTTTGCGCAAAAAAATCTTAGAAAGTGGAGAAAAAGCAGTGAAAGTACGCAGTTGAACTAACCAGATATGAATACTTTGCCTTTTATAAAAAAACAAAAAAAAAAAAAATACATAAACTTATACGTAGCATATCTTAAGGCGGAACTAAAAACGCCTGAATAACCACATAGCAGTAAATAGCCGGCGAAGTAAAATAATTATTAATTGGCTATGCTAGCTTCAAACTAATTTGCCAAAAGAACACCAGAAGCGCTTGCGAAGCTTTATTACGCACTTACCATCTGTCTTATCTACTACTATCCCTTTCAAAAAGAAGTAACGCAGTTTATATAGGCATTAATTGCCTGAGTGTTACTTCTCTTTAAAAAAAAAAAAACTAAAATCGTAAGCGTCTATGGTGTGTATTGTTTCCAAAGCAAAATCGAATAAAATATTGAAGGACGCTGACGAAGTGGAGGGCATAACTAGTTTTTTGAATAAATTTGTGAGACTTCACATTGGTTTTGCTAACGTAGGTAATTGTTAAAAATTACCAGAATTAAATTTTTAAAAAAGGGAATCTAATTGAGAAAATTTTGCCTTATTGTTCGAGAAGTAAAAGTAAATGTCAAAAAATAGTTGAAGTTTTGTTCAACTTAATCAAAATGGGCCATATATTGTTTAAATAGGGTTATGATGGCGTCATTAGCAAAACGGTCCATATATTGTCTAAATAGGGCTTGGTTGGCATCACTAGCAACAAAGGTTTATGAAATGTGTTTGATACAAAGTTTTATTTACGTTTAAGTTTTAATTTTTTATTATAATGTATGAAACCAAATCTAGAATAAACAAGCCTAAAATATGTCGTCAACCATTATTACACCATGAATCTGATTTGTTATTGTATGAACAAGTTTGCCTTATTGTTAAAGTTGGTAATTTGTTTTCTTAATTAAATTTATTGCAGTTGTTTTCCTTTGCCTACAATTAACCCTATTTTAAAGACTTGAAATTGTTTAATGGCAAGTCATTCTTCCTTCTAAATTGAAAAAACATGTTTTCTTTAAACTCGTTTAGCATATGGGAATGTATTGGATTGAAGTTTTCATTGCCTTAGTACAACAACCGACACAGTCTTGACTTAAGGTTAACATAATGGAATAATTGAATCATCAGAAGAAAGCAAAACAAGTATACAAAATAAATTAAAAAGAAATGTTTCAAAAGTATTTGTTCAATTTACAAGACCCTCTTATTATGTAGTTGGCCATATAGTCAATTTATTTTTAAATTATTGATTTCAATTATTGATTTCAAGAACCGTAGTCACCAAAAACCGTCGTGACCATTATTGATTATTATGGAATTGAAAACTTCTTTAGGCGCGTTGAGCACTTTTTGCTTGAAGAAAAATTATTCGTCACCTCAAAAACCATCGTCACTGTCTGACGATCTGACGGCCCGATGATCTGACTGTATGACTGTCTGACGGTGTAACTATCTGACGGTCTGACTGTCTGGTCATCTGACGAACTAACGGTCTGACTAACTATCTGACGGTTCGACTGTCTAACAGTCTGCCGGTCTGAATTTTTTACGGTCTGACTATCTGACGGTCTGCCTATTTGGCATTCTGTCTGATTGTTTGACGGACTGACTGTCTGACGGACTGTGTGACGATCTGATGGTGTCACTGACTGTCTTACTATCAGATGGTCTGTCTGACTGCATGTCTGACTGTTCTGTCCATCGGTGTTCCTGCCATTCAGTTTGTCTTTATGCAAATAAA
>OX451217.1:75099496-75256497 GCA_949628195.1 Phasia obesa | reverse complement strand
GGTACCAAAAATTTTTGTTCAAAACTGGATATTTTCAACACGGTATTTTTCAACACGGTTACATTTTCAGCACACTTTTATATTTATTTTTATTTTAATATTACGCAACAGATGGCGCTAGTTGAATACATTTTGTATTACTTTGTGCAATTACATTATTAATTAAATAAATAAAATATTTAAGGCACCTCTTACAGAGCTTTACAATAATTTTAAGAATTTTAGAATTTTTTATAAATTTTAAAATTTTATTCAAGGATGGGTACCTTTATATAAAGAAAAACATGAACTATAACTTAAGCGCTATAAAAGTATGATTCTTACAATTGGTGTGGAATACTTTCAAAACAAAATCCAGTAAAATATTGTCAGGACGCCCACGACGTGGCAGCTAGTTATAAATATTTGTATTTAATTATTCTATGAAAACTTAAATGAACTTTTTGCTTTGTATTTCATAAAAAAATCGTGGGAAAAAGTGAACAAAATTTACTTGGTTTTCACTTCTATTGGCAGTCCCAACGACTGCCCTGCACTTTTTTTTTTGTAATTTGCGTAAAAAAATTTGTTATAAATATACGATTTCATGTCATTCATATGTGTATATTTGTTTAAAATCCTTTAAAATCCTTTAATTATAAAATAGTCAAGCTTGAGGCCAGGTTATTATTGACAAAAAATTATTTTGTTTCCTATGTTTTGATATCTATCGAATATCATCATTAAGGACCATAAATACAAAAATAAATACATTCCACTGTGCAGTCTTTTGTGAAATTTTGTATTTTATTAGAAAGGATATGCTTACAAATTGGTAAAAGAAGTTCAACATTTTAAAAATTAATAATATCATACAACATACATGTTTTTACGTGTATTATGAACCGTAAATGGCACCACTTTTAAATTAAAAAAGCTGTGAATAGAAAGTATGGAGAAACCTAAAGGTGTCTCCATAGGTGACTTCAATGGACCTATATGGCCTTATCTTTAAAACCATTATAGTCAAACAATAATAACAAGTACAAATATTTATAATAAGTAAGTAAAGAGTGTCCCAATATTTGATGTATATGGCAAAACTTTTAAACCGTAACAGAGAGACGATAGAAATTTACAAAGAACCGGTATTTCTAAATCCGCTATAACAACAAGTATAAAATTTTAAATTGGAAACTAAAGGGTGTCTCCACAATTAATGTAATTTAACATATGTGGCCCTATTTTTTGAAACGTTACTGTCAAACACTTGGAAATTATACAGAATCTCCACTACTATATCCGGTATAATAAAATTATAAAATTTATAAATATTTAAAATTATAAATTAAAGGGTGTCTTAATAGTTGATGTAATTTGATGCATATGACCAAACTTTTAACTTAATATATATATATATATATATATGGAGAGTTTGTAATGCCTTTTACTCAAAACACCATATCAATAAACGCATTGTGCACCGTGATACTTGTTCTTTATAAAAAATAAATAAGGTCCTATTTTTCGTTCAATATATTTTTCTCTGTGTAATTTCATTAATTTTTGCATCCAAATCTTGCGCTTACAAGTTCTAAGCAATAATCAAAAATAATAGAAACAAGATTACGACCAACAAATTGTATTAAATATTAAATGTATGTAATAATATATATGAATAAATAGGCAATAGGAATACATTTCTTGAAACGTCATTAGCACAACGTGTACAGAAAATTTTGAGAGCAGCTAATTTGCTATAAAAATATAGCACAAATGGAATGAAAAATATAAACGTAAAACACACGAAAAAGTTTTAAAGTATACGTAGTGTACCTATGCTGACGCCTATCTAGAAGAATTTGGTAGCTTGTACCCATGAGTAAAGAATATCAGAAAATTCCGTCCACAGCTTTTTAGCAATAAACAAATTTTACTATAAGACACAAAAAATTAAAAAGGTTTTTTTTTGATCCCATATTTATTTTTCCAGTTAAAGCAAATATTTATTCCATATTATTTGTTTTTATTTTTTGGAGAAATAACACAAATAACAGAAACAAAAGCATATAATTTATGCTATTCAGATACCAATCTTCCTTTTATTTTTCTTTCGAAAAACCCTTGTGTTCAATTATAGAGAAGAAAATTTCATGTAATGGGTGATTTTTTTGAGGTTAGGATTTTCATGCATTAGTATTTGACAGATCACGTGAGATTTCAGACATGGTGCCAAAGAGAAAGATGCTCAGTATGCTTTGACATTTCATCATGAATAGACTTACTAACGAGCAACGCTTGCAAATCATTGAATTTTATTACCAAAATCAGTGTTCGGTTCGAAATGTTCAAATGTGACAAATTTTGTTCAGCGATGAGGCTCATTTCTGGTTGAATGGCTACGTAAATAAGCAAAATTGCCGCATTTGGAGTGAAGAGCAACCAGAAGCCGTTCAAGAACTGCCCATGCATCCCGAAAAATGCACTGTTTGGTGTGGTTTGTACGCTGGTGGAATCATTGGACCGTATTTTTTCAAAGATGCTGTTGGACGCAACGTTACGGTGAATGGCGATCGCTATCGTTCGATGCTAACAAACTTTTTGTTGCCAAAAATGGAACAACTGAACTTGGTTGACATGTGGTTTCAACAAGATGGCGCTACATGCCACACAGCTCGCGATTCTATGGCCATTTTGAGGGAAAACTTCGGAGAACAATTCATCTCAAGAAATGGACCGGTAAGTTGGCCACCAAGATCATGCGATTTGACGCCTTTAGACTATTTTTTGTGGGGCTACGTCAAGTCTAAAGTCTACAGAAATAAGCCAGCAACTATTCCAGCTTTGGAAGACAACATTTCCGAAGAAATTCGGGCTATTCCGGCCGAAATGCTCGAAAAAGTTGCCCAAAATTGGACTTTCCGAATGGACCACCTAAGACGCAGCCGCGGTCAACATTTAAATGAAATTATCTTCAATAAGTAAATGTCATGGACCAATCTAACGTTTCAAATAAAGAACCGATGAGATTTTGCAAATTTTATGCGTTTTTTTTTAAAAAAAGTTCTCAAGCTCTTAAAAAATCACTCTTTATATGAACGGATAAAGGACAAATATTTAATTTTTCCCACAAAAATAAGTATAAGAATTTTTTGAGGGGTGTCCTTGGTTTTTGATAATTTAATTTTTTTTCTAAAGGTTTATTATTTTATGTAAGATTGAAATAGATATAAATGTTAACATTTTATGTTACTAGTAAATGTTTGTTTGTTTAGGCTTTATATTTGTAAGCAAAATTTTGGTAAAAGGTTTTAATTAAAAAATATCAACAAGAAGAGCTTAAAAATCCTTCGTACAATTAGCTATAAGCTTTAACAACACAATAGCTTGGTCTTTTTACAATGTTAACCGTCAGTTTATTCATTCTAATGGCGTGTATTTTCTTAATGGTAATTTTTATTATAATATGGACCACTGACCACTGAGAAAACATAATGTACTACCTCTGGAAGATCAAAACAAAAAACATATATTTCTTTCAATTTTGTTCCTTGGTATGATTTTACTTGGTTACTAAGTCGTATAGTCAAATGCCCACATGTTGTCCCAGTACTGGTCACTTTTAAAAATTAAAGTTGCATTTTTCATTTTTATTATAATTAAAACATTTTTATGGTTTTATCGAAATCCAATCTGAGTTACTCTCAATTGTTGCAGCAATAGACATTGAGAAGTGAGAGGAGTAACTGTATAGAAGATACTCAATAATTTTATTATAATACAATATATTGTGAAAAAAACTTTTAGTTTATTTTCAAAAATTATTTTGTTTTTTAATTTAAATAAAAACCCTTTAAAATAAGCAATTATTCAACTCTCTAGCGCGTATAGAACTGGAATTAGAATATATTTCAGCCTCGAGCGCGTATACAAAATAATCGATTTTTTATATTTTTATTAATTTATAGTTAAAAAATCTGGAGTGGCCTTCATTCAACTTTATCATACCCAATGGAAACAGGTTTTTTTCTGGATATACATATATAAAGAATATAAGTTTAAAGTATATTGGAATCGAAAAATTAATTATTTTCGGTTTGGGGTGTTAAGTAAACTACCCCTTGCCCGTTCCCGATTATATCCAAAATTTATACAGCTCTTCATTTCCATAAACCAAAGGCACATACTGAATTTTGATATGTCATACGGTATGACATGTAGAGCGTTTATAAAATTTGGGAGTAAACTACCCCTTGCCCCTTCCCGATTATGCACAAAATTTATACAGCTCTTCATTTCCATAAACCAAAGGCACATACTAAATTTCATTTTAATATGTCATACGGTATGACCTGTATATCGTTCACAAAATTTGGGGGTGAGGAAACTACCCCTTGCCCCTTCCAATTATACAGTTCTTCATATTCATATAGTAAATTTCATTTTGATATGTCAAACGGTATGACCTGTACAAACTTGACGAAAATACTGGCATACTTAATGGGTGCGCCTAATAAAGGTCGATTAGATGGTAAATCTTAAAACAGTTAAGTATCTTATAATCTTTTGTGGATGTTGATCTTTGGTGGATGGACAAAGACGAAAGAAAACAAATTGCAAAAGACATTATTATTTTTGCGGTGTATTTCATAATCTTTTTTGCTTTGGCAAAGCTTGTTTAAAAATGCAGGATACAAAAGCGACAGCGCAAGTAGGAGTATTACACATAAAAAAACCGGACAAAATTGAAAATCCAACCGCACCCAAAATAGATGTTTCTTTACGTAGGATAATCGTTTTATCAAAAGGCAGACCCCCAAGCCTCAACTCCTGCACGTGTGTCTTTGTTCTCGGAGACCTCGTTTGTGTTTATCACTTTTCTGTGATGTGATTCTAAAATGGCTTCGTGTAGCAAACAACAGGAGACTAACTTTTCGAACATGGATATAGGAGGTTAGTACTATACACTGAAGTACAATTTATTATGTTTCTTCCTAATTTTTTACTTGTATAGCAGCGGTACTTTTCTGACTGGTCTTTTAAAGAAATTTGAAATACATTAGTGTTTTAGTTTATGTGTCGCACATTGTTGTCTCAAAATTTTTATATGGGCACGAAACGTAAACTCTAAGGAAGTAAGAACATAAAGGAAAAGTGCCCTCAACCTACCCCATATTTTTTTATAGTACTTCAAACTATATGAGGAAGACTAGCTGTTATCCCGTGCCCTGTCAGGGCAGAATTTTTTTTAATAAACTAATGAGTAACCCACTATATAACGCTTACCGTTTTTCTGGCATTGATCCTAAATTAGAAATCCTTCATGTTGAAGACGTGAAATAATGAATTATAACTCTTCTCATTTTCAATAACAATACTACGTTTAAGACTTATATTAACAGTATAAGCCAAACTGTATGTGGAACCGTATGGTTGGCATCCCTTTTCACCTACAATTCACAAGATTCTAATGCATGGCGTTTAAGTAATATCATCACATTGTACCTAACGGATAGCTATCAGAGGAGGCTGCCCAGAACAAACATTTCCGTAAATATCGCGTAGACTTTGTAAGGAAATTTTCAAGAGTGGACTGCAATAGAGATATTTTAAATAGGTTGTTGCTGATATCTGATTCCTTCATCAGCTGCAACAGAATAAAAGCAAGTCGTTTTTCAAGAAATCGACGGCGAATATAATGAGGACCAAATCACCTGTTGATTCGGTCGACTCATTATTTTCCTCTTGAGAACAAATCCTGTTTTAAGAGTAAATACTCTCTTAGATTTGTGACTTTTTTTAATAAATTGATGAATTATTGACTTTTATTTCGTAAAATAGTATAATAAAATATCAAATAATTTGTCCGGATCTTTATGTGAAATACTCCTATGTGCAGCGGATCAAAATTTTTCAACCGATTTTGGAAACAGTAAGGAAAAATAACCTTCCAATAAATATTGCTATCATATTCACAATCCTATTGTTTTCAGAAAATGATGATAGACGATTGAAAACAGTTTTCTCGTATTCCTTTACCTGAGTTTGGTTGGTTAAATCGATGATGTTTACAACTTAACACTACCCAATATAGATAGATGCGAATAATGCTAAAGGCGGATGTACCCATCCAAAAAATACATTACATTCTACTAGTGTTAAAAATAATCACCTAATTTGTAATAAAAAATATTTATTTAACTTGTAACTTCTATGTAACTTCAAAATTTCATCTGCATGTGTAAAATAATAAATAATATATAAATTAATAAATAATAAATAATAAACTTAATTAAGTCTAGTCATTGCCAAACAAAAAACAAGAAGGAATTTCTAATGGTTGCAGTAATTATTGGGAGGGGTCATCTGTCTGATATTCGGCCAAGAAAAGAAATATACCTCCTTTTTTGTCGAATGCAACCAGTATAATTATTATGTGCTGGCAGACTTGGATTCGCTGGAGGCTTCTTTAAACACATATAATCAAAAAGATAGTAGAATCGAAAAGATTTTCTGTATGAAATGTTTTTAGGCTAAGGGCTATTCAAGCAGAAAGAAGGGAATTTTTTTTCGACGAGATTCCTTATTATTTTCATGTGGTAAATCTTTTTAATTTTAGCAATAAGGAAATTACATTAAATCAATAAGAAAACTTTTTTTTGTACTCATTTTTGACACAATAAAACAATCCATAGAGAAAAATTTTTGATTCTATTAGGTTTTCTTCTGAATTGTATAAAAAATTAATTTCTAAAAAATTTTATTAGGCTACCTATTTGATTTTTTCAAAAAGGATTTTCTGATTGATTTCATTAGGTTCCTATATGATCATGTGTAAATCATCTTTTTAATTTTTTTAATAAGGATATCTTCTTGATTACATTAGCTTTCTTGTTATTTCGTTTATATAAATCAACATAGAAACTGTTTGTTAAAACTTAAAATAAAAAATATACATTTGGTGTAGTGGTTAAGTGTGTGCCTATAAAACGAAGCACACAACGTTCGCTCCTTGCCAGAGGACGAAAAAAATTTGACCATGGTTTTTCGGGTTTTAAAAATTAAGTGGCTTTAACTCCCTCTAGACAATCGATTAGAAGAAGCTCCCTTGACCTTCCACCCCTGGCAAAATAGTGGATAATATGAAGACAAAATAAAATGTCAGGCATCAGCCACCACAAAAAGAAAAGGTTAAAAGATGTCAAAGATAAGTTAGCAAAAAAATTTCAAAGGAGAAGCCAAAAAAGCAATATACCAATTGTTTTCAGTTTTTTATTTTGAAAAGTCAAGAAGAAAACCTTTTTGAAGAAAACAAGAAGAACACCTAATAAAACCCCTAAATTTTCTTCTTGATTTTTTTAAAAACGTTTCCCTTATTAAAATAATAAGATCTTATAAATTGTATCCTATTTTATTAGGTATTTAGACACTGTTTTGTCTGTGTGTTTTAAGAATCTTATTTTGAAGCCTCTGAATACCAAAGCACGCTTTCGGTTTCAATATTGGAATATAGAGTATAAGTTTACTGGTTAAGAAGCTTAGACTTCATTTTATTTTTTTATTTCTATTGTTTTTAACTTCATTTACGACAATCTCAAGTTCATTATTTTTGAAATATTGTTTCTAAAGTTTCGAGAAATAAACGTTATTTTTTACGATGCTTATTAACTGAATGAAAAAAAATGGGGTTAAAAGATATGTTGGATTAGTAATAGATATTTATGAAAATATTTACTGGATATAAATATTATTTTTATTTCTGTGTATACACTAGTTTATTTTGGGTTAGTTGATGCTAGCCACTATGATGAGTCATAAAATATTTTCTATTATTTATTTTTTCTGCTTAGTTTTGCGATTTTCCTATTCTATTTTATGAACAAATAAATATTTAAATTAATTCTCGGATACTTGTGATGTTGGCATGTTTGGATCATTTTTACAATGAGAAATAGGAAATTTTTTTATTGAAATGAATAATACAAAAACTAGGTTGTACGAGAAGAGAATTTATTAAAAACAGGTTTATTTTTAAATTAAGATACAAAGCAAGCTTAATTGAAAAAGTAAAAAGATATAAACTTTTTAATTACTGGGGTTAAAATTAAAACATTTAGGAAAATTTGTATGTACAATTTGTATTTTTATTAAAACTTTTTTACTATAATAAATAAACAAAAGTAGACAGTACGTCGTTTATTTTAATTTTATATTAAAACAGTTGGAGAATACCGAGCTACATTTAGCGTGTTGCCACATTCAGAAATTGGAGGTTAAATATTCTTAATGAAATGTACATGGGAAAACAAACAATGGCCTTTTTTAAGTCTGTTAAGTAAAATCTGATTTTGCTAATGTAGTTTTCTTAAATTTCAATTCTATTGCTCTTATTCAAAAAAAAAAAAAAAAATAATAATAAAGTCTACTTGAAGTATACTTTAAGACAAAATTTTCATATAAAATTTGAAATAAAGTAGACTTGAAGTAGTTTTTTTTTTGGCATATATCTGTCTGAATTTTAAAAGTTTTAGTAGTGTTATTACCTTGCCATGAATCATTCCAAAGATCAAATATACACATATTTCCGAATCGGTCGTTTATAATTTAAATATTGATATTTAAGTTCTGTTGATATATTGTGTCTTAAAGAATCTTTCGCTAAGAAGGCAGCTTTTCATAAATTATTATTATTTTTTTTTTTTTTGAAGCATAAACTTGTAAAACTTAATTTTAATAATTTTAAAAAACTAAAAAAACTTCAACTTGGATTACTTGTAGACTTTGCAATAAACGCCGCAACTTTTTCATGCAACTTTTTTTTTAGTAGTTAGAGGGGTTGGGAGGCAAGCGGGGTTGAGAAAGTTGCATGACAAAGCTTAACAAGGCATTTTTTGTTTTGGATTATTTTCATTTTATTTTTTGAAGTGTTGTCTACTTTTTGGCTAAAGAAAAAATTGTATTTTTGTTTTGTATAAAAAATTTATTTCCAAATTATAATTCAAGAGAACAAATTAGGCGGTACTCTTAGTTTCGGAGTTATGGACCCCTTTAAATTTGTTGGTAAAGTATGGTGTATGTCGATTATTTTAGGGCGGAATGAGGTACTATGCGTGTGATTGGAAAGGTCATTAAAAGTATTAGCCAATTAAGATGAAGTTAATAAGAAAAATCAGCCAAGTGCGACTCAGACTTACACACGTATGGTTTCGAACTATGTTCAGGTCACCTGTGCAGTTCAACTTTAAAAATTCAGGTCTATAATTTTTTCACGTCTTTAATTATTTTTTCTACTAGAGTATAGTACTAAATACCCTGTGTAAATATCAAGTGTCTGCCTACAAGGTTAAGAAGAGAAAGTCAAATTCCGCAACTTTGATACATTAAGGGAACACCCATTATTATAAAAAACAAACTTTCAAAAATAAATATTTTGAAAAAATGCAAGGCATATTAATCAGGTAGCCTTACTACTGAGGGGAAATATTAAGGCGAAAATAATCAATTTTTTTATATGGATTTTGACAGTTCAATTTACAATCTTTCCCCTTAAATGTAAATTGAACTATCAAACACCATATAAAAAAAATTAAAAATTTTCGCCTTAATATTTCCCCTTCGTAGTGAGGTTCCCTGATGAATGTGCCTTGAAAAAATTCAAATGTAAAAGAAAACAGGGTTTCGAAGAAACTTTCAAAAAGAATAGAAAAAAAAAACTCGGCGTTTGTTGCAAGGTGTACATACGGTCAAAATCAAACATTGTTTGTTTGTTTTTTAGACACATGTGGTTACATAAACGCAAACTTAGCATAATGTGATTACTAATAGTTTATTGTGGCTGTAAATACAATATTGTTTTGGAGTACAAATAAAACTTTTGTTTATGGTGACGTATTAATTTTTAACACAGCTATAAATTTTTCATCGCAAGAATATATTATTACAGAGAGCATGGTTATTGTGACCATATCATAACTGTTTTTTTCTTATGTAACTTAACCCGGTATTTTCCAAAATATATTTTGATTTACATTTTGTTGAAAAGACTTATAAATTTCGACCTCCTAAGCATGAAAATGAACTCCATTTTCAATACATTTTTAGACTTTTCCGGAAAATGCGAAAAACTATCGCTGCTTTATGGTAACCATGGGTCGCCTAGGGTACAAGTTTTTTTGCAAGAAAAAATGCTTAAAAAAAACTTAAGAAAATCACAAAAATTTTAATGTTTGCAGTACTATACTGCCAATTGTCGTCGAAATTCTAATGGCGGCATTGTCGGTTGTACTTTACGTACTGTACGCATGTGTCAGACATGCTAGATCACTTTTTTTTCTGTATGCGATGGGGTATTGGAACAAATTTCAATCGAATCGGTCTACTATACACATATACCTATTTGGTGTGTTCCGTGATCACACGGGGTACTTTTATTTTGGTTCCCTTTGCCTTAGAATAACGCAGTCTCATGAATTTTAAATTTTTTCCAAGGCTGGTAGATAATATACATACAACATTGCTATTTCTCAACTTTACCAAACGAATACCAGTGCTTCCCATCGAAATTGAATCCGACTAACCTCTTTCCAATAACTTGAAGTTTTTTATGCTGCAATACGATTTTCGCCAACAAAGCCAAAAAGTATAACAATGGCAGCGATTTCAATGTATCAGGTAAATACCGACCAAAGGAGTAGTGCATTTTCCAAACTTCATATTCAACATTCGAACGTGGACTTTTTCTTTGGTAAATTTCGAAATTCGTCTAATATCCTGATGGAGTGCAAAGAGACCAAACAGTCAAATCGTAATGGTTTGTCTTTTATGAACTCTTTACAGGGGGGTTACTCTCTCTTGCGATACGAAAGAAAAATTGTACAAAATCGAACGATTTGTACTTTTTAAGCGTTCGAGCATTTTCTTTCGCTTTTTTTGCATTGCATCACATATATATCACAATATTTTGCGATAGTAAAAAAGCAAGCGCAAATGATGGAAAACATGTAATTACTTTAAAAATGTGTTAATTGATATATAATTTGTTATTTTTAGCGAAATCAAATCCAAAAAAATTACAAATAATGGGTGATTTTTTTTGAGGTTAGGATTTTCATGCATTAGTATTTGACAGATCACGTGAGATTTCAGACATGGTGCCAAAGAGAAAGATGCTCAGTATGCTTTGACATTTCATCATGAATAGACTTACTAACGAGCAACGCTTGCAAATCATTGAATTTTATTACCAAAATCAGTGTTCGGTTCGAAATGTGTTTCGCGCTTTACGTCCGATTTATGGTCTACATAATCGACCAAGTGAGCAAACAATTAATGCGATTGTGACCAAGTTTCGCACTCAGTTTACTTTATTGGACATTAAACCAACCACACGAATGCGTACAGAAGAGAATATTGCGTCTGTTTCTGAGAGTGTTGCTGAAGACCGTGAAATGTCGATTCGTCGCCGTTCGCAGCAATTGGGTTTGTGTTATTCGACCACATGGAAGGTTTTACGCAAAGATCTTGGTGTAAAACCGTATAAAATACAGCTCGTGCAAGAACTGAAGCCGAACGATCTGCCACAACGTCGAATTTTCAGTGAATGGGCCCTAGGAAAGTTGGCAGAAAATCCGCTTTTTTATCGACAAATTTTGTTCAGCGATGAGGCTCATTTCTGGTTGAATGGCTACGTAAATAAGCAAAATTGCCGCATTTGGAGTGAAGAGCAACCAGAAGCCGTTCAAGAACTGCCCATGCATCCCGAAAAATGCACTGTTTGGTGTGGTTTGTACGCTGGTGGAATCATTGGACCGTATTTTTTCAAAGATACTGTTGGACGCAACGTTACGGTGAATGGCGATCGCTATCGTTCGATGCTAACAAACTTTTTGTTGCCAAAAATGGAACAACTGAACTTGGTTGACATGTGGTTTCAACAAGATGGCGCTACATGCCACACAGCTCGCGATTCTATAGCCATTTTGAGGGAAAACTTCGGAGAACAATTCATCTCAAGAAATGGACCGGTAAGTTGGCCACCAATTATCGGATTGTGTGACTACACTCGTAGTTTTTCTTTTACGTTGCAAATCTTCTTTTCAGCATACAACTTTTTATACTTCTTTACTTTCTATCTGCTTTTTGTTGGCTTCCTCCTACTGCATGTGTATATAGTATGTGAATTTGGAAATTTGCATTAAGGTAGAAAATGTGATTTTAAATTCATTTTTCTTGCATATTGTTATTTTTTGGTTTAAAACAAAAAGTTTTATCGCTACTCTGCGTTGATTTTTGACTATGTTCGTGAATTTTTAAAAAGCTTTATTTATTATTCTTGTTAGAGTGTGTGATTTATGCCCATTTCACAGAATAATATGGGTTTAAGAGGTAGTGGGAAGTAAAAATATTGTTGAAAAGACCTAAAAACTTTTTTGTATTGATTAATTTATTTGATGTTAAACATAAATAAATAAATAAATAAATAAAAAAAAAATAAATAAATATTAAAATCAAAGAATTTCTTTAATACTTTTTATTTTGTTTTAAAAAGCCAAACTAAGCTTTATTTCTGTAAAAGTGAAAAGATACCCTTCGAAAAACTTCCTAATCAAATGTTATGGATAAAAAATGCTCCTGCATGGTGATATAAATATTTAAAATTTCTTAATTTTTAAAATTATAATGCAATACTTTGATCAGGATTTTCATTTCTTTATACTTCAAGGATAATTGTTTATATTCTCTTTGACGCGCTTCAAAAAAAATTTGATATTAGTGTAGCCCGTGAACTCTAAAAAATATCATGACACGAAGGTTTACGATTACGTAAAGAAAATGGGCGGGTGAGGATAAGAAAAACAAGTTACGTGGCTTATTACCACAGTATAAAAAACACTATGGCCCTACCTTTTGGCGAATACCGTTGTCACTGGAAGTTTGTTGGACAGTTGGAAGTTGTAGACATTTTCCCAACATAAACTTTTAACGGGGCATATTTAACAGGTAAATAAAACATCAGAGACAATTTTTGCACATTGAAAGTGAAACAAAAGACTTAATCGGGAATATGTTTTCACATAGTGTACGACTAAAAAAATAATTATGTCTTTATGGAACCGGTCAGTAGACCACAGATAAGTTTTTGTACGAAAAACCGATTGATTATAGAAAGCGGGTTTCCCAGTCTCAATAAAGCACATTACATTTTAGTAATAATAAAACAGCGAAACGTATCTCACATTCAGTCGATGTTGGATATCCTATTGTCACCTATGTACTTCTTAGCGCTCTTCCGCAAGCGGTCGAGTAGCTTCAAAACAGACTTTACTGCTCCATCATTATGGATTGCATTTTTGTCCATCATATCATATCGAGTTAGTTATCTTTTACATCGTTTCAAATAACCGAGGTGATTGGGCAACGCGAAAAAATGTTATTATTCCAACGAACATCGCTCTGGATTTTTATGCTAAGAAATCAAACGTTTCCTTAATACTTATACAACACATAATATATATTTAACAATTCATCTGTATGAAGCACAATTTTCGGTTAAACGTCTGTGTTTAAGCATACAACATTGAGTCTTTCATCTTTTGCTTTTTGGCCAAAATATCTAACAGACTTGGACTCTAGCAGAATGAATATTAAGAGCTTTGCGTTACCCCTGAAATAATCTTGTTAGTTAAAACTCCATCTATAACAATACATATAGTGCAATCCACAAGAAACCTCAAAATTAATCTAACACGTTATATCCAAAAAGGTTTATAAAAAGTGCACCATGCCACTCTGCAACTGCCCTGTATAGCGTCCCTTATGGAAACCATACTGGCGGTTGCTTAGCAAATTGTTTGACTTAAAATACTTCACAAGTTGAAAATCATTTTAGAAAGCGCATAACAAATTGTAAGTGGGCGGTTATTTTCTGTGTTGTTAGCTTCTCCCTCTGTTGGAATTGGAGTTCCTTCCTACATATATAATATGAATATGAAAGATAGATAAAAATATACCTGAACACACTACTTTTTATACTAAGCCACCTAGCACTAAACCTTAGTGATATCTAAGATATTGATTAATTGTTATATTCCTATATCGAGAACGCTCGTCAAGGGTACCTAACAACCAACCTTCATCGAAAGCTATGACAGTATTTTCAATAAATATTTCTTCAACTATAAATATTTTCATCAGTATAAGTTATAGTTTTTATTAAAATAAGTATATAACTAAAGCACATGCTCAACTCAAAGACAGAAAATTTCTAAATATTTCTACAGAAATATTTATAAACTAGCTGTTCCCACACACGTTGTGTGCGTTCTGACAATATTTTTTTTCGATTTTGCTTTGAAAGTAATCCACACCCAATTTTAAGACTCTTACTTTTGTAGTACTTCAATTATACGTATTAAATTTATATAAAGGTACCCATCTCTGGATAAAATTCTAAAATTTATAAAAAATTCAAAAATTATTGTCAAGCTCTCTAAAAGGTATTTAAAATATTTTAGTAACAATGTAATTCCGCAAAGTAAAATACAAATCAAACACAAATTTTATTTCAAAATAGCGTCATTTATTGTACAACCGTATTTAAAATATCCCGCTTTGAAAAATAAAAGGCGCATTAAAGAATGCAGTACCTTTTAATCGGTAAATTCGCGTACTTTCACTCCTATTTCTCCAGCTTCTCTTGGAAATAAGATGTTTTTTCGGAAAAAGTATCCTATATTTGAATCAGGATACTAAGGTACCTCCTCAAAAAATGTTTGTTAAAATACATCCAGTAGGTCTTACGTGGAAATGAGCACTGTTTTATTATAAGTATAAATATACAATTTTTATTATATCTCATTGCCGTAAAAGCTGTCACAAATAAATTATGAAAAATTTACAAAAGAATTAACAAACTTGTATACATAAATACTCTAACCTGTAGAGAAGTTTATAAAAGGGTTTGAAACTAAATTCTGTTAAAAACCTTTAATGTTGCTTTGATTTTGCTCAGAACCTATTATTAAATAAATAATATTAATCATACGCTATGGAAACTGTTGATTTTTTT
Organism: Phasia obesa; assembly: GCA_949628195.1. Lineage (NCBI taxonomy): Eukaryota > Metazoa > Arthropoda > Insecta > Diptera > Tachinidae > Phasia > Phasia obesa. Next base: position 75,241,451 of record OX451217.1, on the reverse strand, counting down.
GTACACTTAATGTAATATTAATTTTAATACTAAGTAAATATTTCACAATAATTATAAAGATATGCAGTACATAAAACTTAGCAAATGCCACAAACAGTGATGGTAACACTTGAGACCCATAAGGCCATACTTGTATAATAAAAATACCATTCGTATTTTTCTTTTTAATTTCTAAATTAACACTGTCATGTTTTTTAAATCTGTACCTTCTAGTATTATCTCTTTTGATGCTATACTGAATATATATTACACTAAAGCATGTATTTCATATCATATATGTATCATATACATATAATAAAATAGTAACTCACTTCCGTCTGTCTGTCTGATTTTCATTGACGTTCGCATCACGTAAAACTGCTGGATGGATTTGAACAAAATTTTGTGAGGAGGTACCTAAGTATCCTGGTCAGAATAAAAGATACTGTTTTTGCGCAAAAAAATCTTAGAAAGTGGAGAAAAAGCAGTGAAAGTACGCAGTTGAACTAACCGGATATGAATACTTTGCTTTTTATAAAGAAAAAAAAAAATACATAAACTGATACGTAGCATATCTTAAGACGGAACTAAAAACGCCGGAATTACCACATAGCAGTAAATAGCCGGCGAAGTAAAATAATTATTAATTGGCTATGCTCGCTTCAAACTAATTTGCCAAAAGAACACCAGAAGCGCTTGCGAAGCTTTATTACGCACTTACCATCTGTCTTATCTACTACTATTCCTTTCAAAAGGAAGTAACACAGTTAATATAAGCATAGTTTTTTGAATAAATTTGTGAGACTTCACATTGGTTTTGCTAACGTAGGTAATTGTTAAAAATTACCAGAATTAAATTTGTAAAAAGGGAATCTAATTGAGAATATTTTGACTTATTGTTCGAGAAGTAAAAGTAAATGTCAAAAAATAGTTGAAGTTTTGTTCAACTCAATCAAAATGGGCCATATATTGTTTAAATAGGGTTAGGTTGGCATCATTAGCAAAATGGGCCATATATTGTCTAAATAGGGCTAGGTTGGCATCACTAGCAACAAAAGTTTATGAAATGTGTTTGATACAAAGTTTTATTTACGTTTGAGTTTTAATTTTTTATTATAATGTATGAAACCAAATCTAGATATAAACAAGCCTAAAATATGTCGTCAACCATTATTACACCATGAATCTGATTTGTTATTGTATGAACAAGTTTGCCTTATTGTTAAAGTTGGTAATTTGTTTTCTTAATTAAATTTATTGCAGTTGTTTTCCTTTGCCTATAATTAACGCTATTTTAAAGACTTGAAATTGTTTAATTGCAAGTCATTGTTCCTTCTAAATTGGAAAAACATGTTTTCTTTAAACTCGTTTAGCATACGAGAATGTATTGGATTGAAGTTTTCATTGCCTTAGTACAACAACCGACACACTCTTGACTTAAGGTTAACATAATGGAATAATTGAATCATCAGAAGAAAGCAAAACAAGTATACAAAATAAATTAAAAAAAAATGTTTCAAAAGTATTTGTTCAATTTACAAGACCCTCTTATTATGTAATTGGCCATATAGTCAATTTATTTTTAAATTATTGATTTCAATTATTGATTTCAAGAACCGTAGTCACCAAAAACCGTCGTGGACCATTATTGATTATTATGGAATTGAAAACTTCTTTAGGCGCGTTGAGCACTTTTTGCTTGAAGAAAAATTATTCGTCACCTCAAAAACCATCGTCACTGTCTGACGATCTGACGGCCCGATGATCTGACTGTATGACTGTCTGACGGTGTAACTATCTGACGGTCTGACTGTCTGGTCATCTGACGAACTAACGGTCTGACTAACTATCTGACGGTTCGACTGTCTAACAGTCTGACTATTTGAAGGTCTGACTGTCTGCCGGTCTGAATTTTTTACGGTCTGACTATCTGACGGTCTGCCTATTTGGCATTCTGTCTGATTGTTTGACGGACTGACTGTCTGACGGACTGTGTGACGATCTGATGGTGTCACTGACTGTCTTACTATCAGATGGTCTGTCTGACTGTATGTCTGACTGTTCTGTCCATCGGTGTTCCTGCCATTCAGTTTGTCTTTATGCAAACAAACGAAAGCTGTGGTTGCATTCATTCTATTGGCAACATTCTGTTAGCAACATTGCAAAGTTTTAGTTTGAAAAAATTCCACATAGAATTATTTTAATTGTCTACTTAATACATTTTCAATTTTCGAACACATTTAAATCGATATTTTAAAGCCCACAGGCGATCTGTACGTCGAGTATGTTTATTATTTTAGCATTCATGCACTTTCAACATTTTTTCTTACTATTAAGCTCAAAATTGTTATTCATTGTACCCGTTCCTTGTCATTCTCTACACACACAAAGAAAACACTTTATAAATGACATTAGCTTCATTTTTCAAAATAAAAACCAAAATTGAATTTTTGCCTCCAACACATTCATTTAATTCAGTATAACATCAGATTTAACAAACCATGCAATTACGAGAAGACAAATATTTTGTTAAAAGTATTTGAAAAAATTGTTGCTGTTGTTGTTGTTTTTTAATTGGTCTTTAAATATTCTAATCATGTGGAATATTTTTCTGTAAAAGAAAACGTTTTTAGAATTTTTGCTATTTCTTTTTTTGTATAAAGACCTACAAATGTTGTTGTGTTTTTATTTCAAAAAGGCAACAGAACATTTTTAACGAAAAAACCCTACAGTGTAGAGATTGAGGTTTTCTTTTCATCCATACAAAGATGAAGAGCTATAAAATGAAAGATGACTCCATTCGACTATCTCAATCATGTATAGTTTTTATCAATGAAAATTGAAAGAATAATACAACAAATATTTTTAAAGATGATGGTAAAACTCTCACAAGTATTTTTAAATTACTAATAGAAATGAAAAGAGCTTTAAATCGGAATACTCACGAAGATATTGATATTGTCTCCAGAATGAACAAAGTACAGGCCATTACTCGTATGTTTACGTTTTGTTAAAAGCAGAATTAGATTCCATTTCCATATGGACAATTAACAAGACAATTAACACTCCACAAACAGGAGCAAATTTTTATGGCTATGCAAGCTTCAGGGAAACTATTGTAATAAGGAGCAAATACCCCGAAGATCAAGTATTTGGTACAAAATTTGTAGTAATCCATGTAGGTCATTTGTATATAAAAAATATACTTAGTAACATACATACATAAATAAATACCAAGATATACGCCAGATTATAAAGGTACCATTAGGGCGCATATGTGAATAAGCAACCCATCGAACTATGTATCCTACATAAGCTGCCAACTACATTTGTCCATGCCCGCTGTAGTGTATCTGCACTAACTATTTGGGATGTATTTATGTATGGTTATGCTCTAAAAGCTTAATAGTTATTGTTATAACCAAATACTAGTGTTTTGCATGCCCCCAACTACACTCTAAAACACTTTTGTTGAAAATTAGGTCGATAATAGTACGCAACAATTTACCGATCCAAAATTGGACAAATATAATTTTAATAATTTTATTGAATTTTGAACAAAATAGTAGGTATTTTACACTATTGTAATATTTTTATATTTTTTTTGTATGTTTGTGCCTTCAGAACTCGGTCATTTCTGAACCGATTTTAAAAATTGTTGCACTATTAGAAAGGTTATGGCTACAGATTGGTCCCATTTTAAAAGAAGTATTAATATTAAATATTAAAAATTAAAGGGTGTGCCCATACAACATACATGTTTTTTACGTGTATTATGAACTTTATAGGTCACCAATTTAAAATTTAAAAAAAGTGCGTATCACTGTAGCTCCCAATAACAAAATGTAATTAAAAACTAAAATTAAAAATTAAAGGGTGACCCCATAGGTGACTTAATTTCCCCTTTATTCTCCTATCTTTTGAACCGTTATAGGCAAACACTTGAAAGTTGCACAGAATGTTCGTTACAATGTCTGTTATAATAAGTATAAATATTTAAAATTAGAAATTAAAGGGTGTCCCATTAGTTCGTTTATTTATATATATATATATGGCCAAGCTTTTGAACCGTTATAGACAGACAGTTGAAATTTACAAAGAACTTGTATTTCTAAGTCCGCTAAAATAACAACTGTAAAATATGAATTTTGAAATTAAAGGGTGTCCCAATAGTTAATGTAAAAGTAATATATATAGCCAAACTTTTCAACTGTTATAGATAGACAGTTGAAATTTACAAAGAACCTATATTGCTTAGTCCGCTATTACAACAAGTATAAAATTTGGATCTATAAATTAAAGGGTGTCCCCATTATTGATGCAATTTGACCATTATGTCCTCATCTTTGGAACCGTTATAGACAAACACTTGAAAAAGAGACAGAATGTTCACTACTATGTCTGGTATAACAACAAGTATAAATATTTAAAATTGGAAATTAAAGGGTATCCCAATAGTTGATGTAATTTGATATATATGGACACAAAGTTAATATTTAAAAAGAATCTGTATGACAAAGTCCTCTTTAAAAATTATTTATATTAAAATTTGAATTTAAAGGGTGTCCCAATAGGTGACGTCATTTGATATATACGACCCTATCTTTTAAACAGTTATTGATAAACACTTAACAATTTGACAGAATGTCCATTACTATATCTGTTATAATAAGTATAAATATTTAAAATAATAAATTACAGGGTGTCGCAATAGTTTATGTAATTTGATGTATATGACCAAACTTTTAAACCGTTACATACAGACGGTTGAAATTTACAATGAACCTGTATTGCTACGACCTCTATAACTAGTATAAAATTTGATTTCGGAAATTACAGGGTGTCGCAATAGTTACCGTCTTAAAGAAACATGATTTTAAGTTTGTCTGTTTTGAAGTCGGTTTTTTTTGCAAGAATTATTATTTTAAAAATTGTTTCTTCAATAATAATGCCTATTCCTGGGTGGTGGTGTAACTTTATCTGTTAAAACACCAGCCGATAGAATAATAGAGACAACATCTTTTAGATCATAGCCTTTGGAAAATGAATATTTATGTATGAAGTGTCTTTGTATTAAGTCAACTTCATCTTCACGTTGCTCATGCTTGCTTTAACGACAACATCGCGATCAATGGACTTTACGCTCAACTCATTAGGTGTGAATTGTGTAACATACATACAGATTTGTAAACCACCTTTGTCAACATGTGGAATAAGTTCAGGACACTGAATTTTAGCCACCACGTTAGGATTATAACGGCGCCGTGGTGTACTCATTACCAGTGTACGCTGATAAGGACGGAATGTGTTTACTGGATGTAAGCCAAAATCAGAATTATCTGTAAACAGTTGTTCATTAAGAGCATGAAATTCACACACAAATAAAACAGTAACTCATTTCATTTCATGTCTGTCTGTTTGTCTCTCTCTCTTTCTGTTTGTATTCGCATCACGTCACTACTAATGGATTTTAAAAAAATGTTTGTGGGGAGATACCCTATATTGGAGTCAGGATACTACTCTAATATAGGATACTGTTTTTCTGCAGAAGTATCTTAATTCCAAAAGAAAGAGTAGAAAAAACAATGAAAGTAAGCCGATTTTTGTTTACCGATTTAAAGTACTGCATACTCCAAGGCATCTTTTATTTTTGACTTGAGATATAAGTACATATTGTTAATTCAAAAATATTGAAGATACAATAAATAATGTGAAAAAGTGAAGAATATCTAAGTGCTTTGGGAAGATAGATGCCAAGAATGCAGTTTAAACAATTTTTTCCATTTTTCTTTCAAAATTAAGCACCTAATTTGTACTCTAGAGTAGTTAGAGATTCGCGTTTGTTGTTATTAAAATTTAATTAAAATTATTGGAGAAATATATAAAATCTTTTGTATATGTCTCTAAAACACACATTGGTAGTTAATGTTAAATATTTACGGTCTTATGCTAAAAAACTTAACTTGTTTGGTTATCCATTATTAAGGAAAATTCCTTAAAGTTTTATGCAAAAACGATTAATACCTTAACAAACCTCTGGTAACTATACGTTAACTCCAAGTAATTTAAAGCAGCTAACCTCATACTTTAGTGAAACATTTTTAATAAAAAGAATAAATTGCGATAATTTGTGAAATCAAAAATGGGTACTCTTAATTTAGTAACAAGAAGTGGTCAAATTTATTATTATTTTATGGGAAATTTTGATTTTATAGGTTATTGTTTTATTTATAATATAACGGGCTATATTCAGGAAAGCATTTACATATAAGACGAGAGTTGATGCCTCAAGTAATTCAAGGTTTTAAAATTTCCTTTTTTGGATTTAACATAATTGTTTCTAAAGGCCATTTACGATAAAATTAAAAATTATAAACATCGTGACAAGATGGAGAGGTATCACGGTACTCACGGCTTCCGGATTTGTAGTAAATGTTCATTAAAACACCACTTTTAAAATAGGGAATTTAGAGGACGTTTACTTAATGATCTCTGGTATAAAATTAGTGAAATATTTAGTTACACTTCTATAGTGCCACCAAAATGAGCAACAGGTGAAATGCGGTGTTTTGTCCATCTGGTAGCAAAGGTTTCGATGGCATATCAGTAAGCTTTCCGTAACATTACATTAGGAGAAAGCGCTACAGTTCCCGGCAAGCTTTTTTTTGCCGTATCCATGGCGTAAAAGAAAATATGTATACCTTTTTCAATTTTTTTAACTCTTTACTTAAACTAACTCTAGCTGATTTCGAAGCAGACGAGCCGATACAAATGGAGTGGTAGAAAGTGAGACAGAAACCTTTATCTTAAAATCATTTATTTGAAAATATATGTATTTAAAAACAATTAATTAACAAATAAAAAAATATTTCATACTTTCATTTTATATACATACATACATATGTACATATACATACCCTGCAGGAAATGTCAATAGTGAATCTGTACTGTCTTACTATTGACACAGTCACCAGTACTAGTGACCTTTAATACCCCAGACAATGCTATTTACTATAGACATTTAACATGTGCATGTCATTGAAAATCCACTACTGACATTGGTACTATTGACTTGGTAGTTCTTTTGGGACCTTATGTAGACATTGGAACTAGTGATTCACTAGTACATTTAAGTAATTCTAGTCTACACTTTTGGTACTTTTCTGAAATAAATTGGACAATGAAAATGCATATTCTCTTAACTTTTGTGGGTTTATTAAAAAATAAATAAATGACTAAAAAGTACTAATTCATAACAGTTTTCTAACATAAAATTTAAAAATTTAAATTTTTCGAATGTTAATATGAACAATTTAATAAAGGTGTTAAGACTATGATTATAAAAATTTTAGTTAAAAAAGTTACAATTAATTATTACGAACAATTCAATAAGATTGTTTAGAGTATGATTATAAATAATTTGAATTAATGAACTGTTAAAAATTAATCTTTGTTTGTAGTGTCTTCATCCATTTGTTTTTCGTTTGATTTTGCTTTGTCTCGACTTATTTGTTTAAAAAGTTTCCTTTTTTGCCGCTAAAATGCTGCTCGAAGCGTTTTATCCAAAAATTCACTAAAAGTTGAAATAACATCTAAATATTATGAAAAAAAATAATTTTCAAAATATTACAAAACTTAAAGCAAACAACAAACAATTTACCTATTAAAACTTTAAAATTATTTGGATAATCACGCAATTTTTTTTCTCATGGCTAAAATAGCGTCCAGTTCTTTTAATTTTTACTCACTCCTATTTGGGAAAAATAAGGTTTGTAGCAACCATATTTTACTTAACAATTCTGTTTAGCAAAACTCTATACTCCGCCAGAATGTCCAGTAAGGTGTTATGCCGTTTTGATGATTTGAAACACAATTTATATTAATTTTTTGAGTATTGAAAATAAACATATTTTTCCAAATATAAAAATGTAGACGATTTGTGGACAATGTCGCCAAAGAGTCACCATAATAGTTGACAAAAGTGATGACACTGGGGCAATTGCCCCCAGGTTTCCTTCAGGGTATGTATGTATATCTCGTTTTATTTCGATATTCAGTTTCAAAAATACATGCATATGTAAGTATGTAATGTATTTATATATGTACGTATTTCTGGTCTTGTATACAAAATTCAACAAAACATAAATATACAAAAATTTTTATAGTGATGTATATAAAGTCAAAACAAGTAAACAAAGTTCGTTATTACAATAATTTGTTTTACCAATAACAACAAAGAGACATTTTAAATGCTTTACATCATTCTTAATGTATTAGGTTTTTTTGTTTTTTAAGTGGTTAAAAAAAATTTACATTTAAATAAAGAAAAAATAAGTTTATATTATAAAAATATAAAAGTTTTTCAATAAATTTGACTAACCGGATGAAATAACATTCGTTTTTACACATCATTGCCAGTCTCAACATTAAAAATTTATAAAAGCATACTTTAACTAAATTTCTGTTTTTGCATACGATTTTTTACTATAGGTTTATTAGCCTTAGGCCTATTATTATAACTTTCCTTTAGCTAAAGTTAGGATTTTGTTAGAGCGATAAATAGTATTTCGTTATTAAAAGTAAGCTAAAAACCACTTTTAACTATCACGTACTATAAGGACAAGTTATAGCAATGAGCATTATCCTAATTATTATAACGTTACCGTTTTGTTGTAAATATTATAGCGAATTTGTTTTCATTATTTAATATTATGCTAATTACCCATAACGTTTTATAATAAAAATGCAATTTATTTGTTGGGGAAAAAGAGCTAGTCCCTATACGTATTTCACTGGTTGCTCAGGCCAGATCATCAGGAAACCTTTTTCCTAATTTTAAAGAAACCAAAAATACTCTATAAGTAATAAAATTCCACAAAACACAATGAGAATTATGCATGTTGATAGAATAATATTACAGAATATTAAACCTTCAACAAAACACCAACAAACAAACCACGTTTTTATTAAATACAAACAGATGATTTATGGTTGGTTAATTTGGTGAGCAATTTTCATTTAAGGGTCTCAAAATATTCTGGAAAAAGGTGTAAACAGCTTTTCCTTAATATATATCTTATACTGGGTGATTCCGCTTAGCTTTATTTGTTGAAAAAATAATAACATTTTAGCCAAAAAAAATTTATTTCTGCAATTTTTTTGTGTATTTTTTAGCATAACTTACAAATTATCACTAACAGTAAATGGTAAAACTATAATCACGGTGAAACTAAACAACTAAACCACGTGACCATAAGAGTGCAATCTGAACGTATCTAGGTACCTTAAATTGCTCTTAAATAGTGCTGATATTAGACGATAGGCGAAAAAAAGTGAGGTATCTTAAGCTGTAGTTTTCTCAACCCAGTAAGTACATCATATTTTGCATGTCTATTTGTATACTAAAAACTTATCCGCGCGATTGTTGTCGTGATTGCTTAAACTCGACCATAAGCCTAACGGTGTGACCACTTTAAAGAATAGTTTAATGATGTTTAGACCTAAATCGAAACAGTAGAATTTCTGGTGAACATGCACCAAATTTGCCTGAAATCGTCAAATATTTGTTTGCCATAGTCTGACCGCAAAATAAAATTGATAGGCAAACAACAAAACAGCTGATTCTTGGCAAACAAAATTATTTGGCGGCAAACCAAAATGTTCCTAATGTGACCACTAATCGGCAAATATTTTTTCTTTTTTGGGCAAATAATTATTTGTTCTTACAAATTTTTTGTAAGAACAAACAGGGGCAAACAGTAGTTGAATCCAGCAGAGTTTTTTTGCTTTTAAAACTTTATTATTAGCAAATAAAATAAAGTTACACATGATTTTAGGGTCCGTACCTAAAGACTAAAAACGTAACCATTAAAATCGCTAGAATTCCCTGTTTCGGACGTTTTTTTTTTTCTCTTAAAGTAATAGTGCTCACGCGTGAAGTTTTTACAGAAGGTGTATTGTTTAGCCGCTACAACAAATAATAAAATGAAGTACAAAATTAAAGAGTGTCCCAATAGCAGCGTTATTTTCTTATATATGGTCTAAATTGCTTAACCGTTAAAACAACTATGTACATTTTAATTAAAAATTAAAGGGTGCTACAGGGCTAACATCGAACATAGGAGCATCCTGGACCTAGTTAGTAAGGAGGTTAGAGAAGCTCAAATGCCGATGGAACGCATGAGTAGAAGATTAGTCGAAATACTGCATCCGACTCTCATTGCGAAAAACGTTATACACAATGAATATATCGAGAACGATACTGATGGATCGCTTATGGACGGTAAAGCAGGAGCAACTGTAAACTGAGCTGAACATGTCCTGTAATCTGCGTTTGGGTGAGTACGTATCCGTTTATCAGGTAGAATTGCTTGGAATACTGCATATGGGTACCCCTCCCTCCACCTTTAAACCTCCTCCCTGGAGGGAGACCAATTCGTGTAGGCATTCTCGAGTGGTGCTCAAAGAGCTCATGGGAAGGCCATTAAGCTACTCAGATACAATAGAGGCTGAGTCGTAAATCAGGAAAATGTCGTTATATTTCGAATACCTCTATGACTATTTTGATGTTGCTTTAAAACCATTGCAACTACGTTTTTAAAAATTGTTTTTGACTCTCCTGAAAATTTGTGAATTTTGAGTTTTGACTGTTTGTTATTTTGTGTGCGATATGTATAAAAATATTCTTCAACTACTATTAGTAGTCAGAGAGAATCAAAAGAACTTAAGCCTAACTTTAACAATTCATTTAAGAATCTTGTGTGTAGCAAAAAATACTACTTTTCTAAAATAATTTTTGAGTATAAAGTTGTCATAAAGTTTTTTTTTAAATTTTTAATAGATTATGCCATCTTGCATTAGTCTTGGGAAACGGAAATTTCCGCCCAGAAATTCTCGGGAAACAATGTCATCGGTTAATTCCCCGTTTCCTAAGAAATAAGCCGAAATTTCCCTGGGAAAAGTTTCATATATATTAATGTATAAAAACAATGTCGTAAAACCTTACGCAGCACAACTGTTCAGCAGTTTATTCTAGATTCTATGGAACTGCCAACTAGCATTTATGACAGACACAATTATTTAAATGCTTTTAATTTGTTTAAAAAAGAATTTGAGATAATTGAAGCTAGAAACATCAAAATGTGATTCATCTTTATAATGCCATGTTAATTTTTAATCCTACCTCAGCGAAAAGTAAAAGGTAAAACCAACTTTTACCCATTTTTTATTGCTAGATCAGAAACCAATTTATAACACCCGTGTGAATTTAGCTCATATTATCAGGCATGTCACAAATTCCGTTCGGAATGGAAATGATTCCGTAGCTACCATTCTGATCGGAATGGTTTTAGTTTCTATAGATTCTGTTCAGTTTCATTAAAACGAAAAAAATACGAAACCACTTTTAATGTGCCAACATAATAATGAATGTAGAAAACAATCACCCATGTTCCAGAGCTATATTTCGTTCTGAATTGGAATCGATTCCGTATTTTGCTTCTATAGAAAACATAAAACGCGAAATTTTTTCGGGATAAAACCACCTTCAATTTGCTATGTGGAATTGATATTTTAAGCAATTTATAGCCATTTAAACTGTTCAGAACATATTTTTATTAGTAATGGATATTATTCTGGACGAAACCTTAAAACTCTACAAAGCACAGTGGTCAAAAATCCATAACTTTTTATAGGATTCAAATTTTTATACCTGGTTTTTCTTGTTTTGTAGGTAAGACTTTGGTCTTTAATAAATCGACGGATACAAAAAATGTTATGGACAATTTTGTAAAAAAATACCAAACTTTGGCCCCCGCACTGTGGTGCATATTTTGAGAAGGGGTTATGGTTACCGATTTCAAAGTTATATTACTCTATAAAGTAAATACCATAGTACCTCGGGAGCCAAAATATTACTGGTCTATTTCAACATTATCATAGCAAACAGGATGGTCCAAAATGTACTTTCTCTGTATCTTGTTAAAATTTCCAGACATTTCTGTGGGCATATAGGGTAAAAAATATTACTAGGGACGTAACACCCAAGAACACGATTTGATAAAAAGTTTTTTTCTTTAGATTTCTATTAAGAAGGCCGAAATACTTCAAAAAGCAACGTTGCAAAGCTGTTCAGAAAATAAATGATTTTTCAAAACCTGTCTATTCATTAATTTGTGCAGAATATATTGGACCTTAGGTCAAAAAAATTGGACCTTGGAGTATAGGAGTATAGGGGAGGGTTCAGACTACAAACTGGTGAAAGATGTATTTTTTAAATTTTTATTATCTTTCAAAGCATCTATTTTTTGTTTTGTCACATTCGTTCTTATGTTTCAATATGAAATACATAAAAAGTGGTTTTGTTTTTTTTTCCATTTACTAAAACCGAACGGAATCTATAGAAATGATAACTACGAAATCATTTTTTTTTTCTTGAAAGTCAAAAAAATATTTATGTTGTTAAGTCAGAAAAACATAACAATAATGCCCGAAATATCTTTAATAACAACATTAAATTGATAAAATACGGCGCAGAATTTTAATCAAATGATGTCCTGAATAATTTAAACGGCTAAAAAAAAGATAAAAATGTCAATTCCACATAGCAAATTTTCGTTCCGTTTTACGTTTTCTAGAGAAGCAAAGTACGGAATTAATTCCACTTTCGAACGGAATTTAGCTCTGTGACATGGCTGTATATATTATATTTTTTTATGTGATTTAAAATTTGTAGAACCTCGGGAAAAAATAAGTAAATTGGATTCACCTTAGTGATTAATATTTTCTCAAATATTTTTGATAACAGACTTATTACCCTGTGGGATTTTACCTTTGTGTGATCTTTTTCTGGCTTAGATTAATAGTAATAAGAGAAACCTTCCAGACTGAAGAAAAAATTCTCAAGACGTAGAATGGCAATAAAAATTAATAGAATTATTCTAACTGCTACCTGGGAAAGTTTCATTATCAAAACCGTACTCCTTATTGGGGTTTAAACTAGCAATTGCCTTTTCAAAATCTTATAAGTTTAATTTAAGAGGGATTGCTGCTTCCATATCTACAAGTGGTAACTCAGCTAAATTAGAAGATATATTCGAAATAAATACGATTTTTTAATTGTATAAATAAATTGGATTTTTAGATATCACTCCTTGTATGTTAAGGTTTGTTATAGGATAGAGTCACGACCTTCCAATTATTTTTGTAGAAATGCAATTCTTCGGGATTCTAGTAGATCTCTTAGCTTTTTCGAGATTTCTGTTAAACTGTTTTTGAGTTGCGGAAATCTGTGCGATTGTCACTTTCTCCGGTTCTTCTTTATTCTGCCTAGAGTAGTTCGACGTATGCAGAACAAATACGATTATATCTTGTTTGTTGTCGGGTTATTCTTGGCTCGAATGGATTAAAAACAACCAGTGCAAAAATGCTAATGTTAAAAAGTTATATTACGGTCTCCAACATTTTGTAAGCTTGGCAAGCGTTGATTTTTAACCGACTTCAAAAAAGAAGGAGGTTATCTATTCGTCTGAATGTTGCTTTTTTTTATGTATGTAACCGCAGAACTCAGCCATTTCTGAACCGATTTTAAAATTTCTTCCTTTATTGGAAAGGTTATGATTTCAGATTGGTCCCATTTTAAAAACAGTTCATTATATTAAAAATTAAAGGGTGTCCCCATACAACATACATGTTTTTTACGTGTATTAAGAACCGCAAAGGGCACCAAATTAAAATTTTAAAAAATTGCGTGTCGCTATAGCTCTCAACAGCAGAAATGAATAAAAAAATAAATTTAAAATTTAAAGGGTGTCCCCATAGGTGACATAATTTGACCTATTTGGGTCTATCTTTTGAATCGTTATAGACAAAACCTTGAAAATTTGACAGAATGTCGATTACTATGACCGCTATAATAAAATGTATAAATATTTAAAATTTTAAATTAAAGGGTGCTCCAATAGTTCATTTAATTTGATGTATATGGCCATACTTTTGAACAGTTGTACACAGACCGCTGAAATTTACAAAGAACCTGTAGTGCTAAGTAAGCTATAACAAAAAGTAAAAATTTGAATTTGGAACTAAAAGGGTGTCCCAATAGTTAATGTAATTCTATGTGAGTGACCAAACTTTTGAACTGTTAGAGATAGACAGCTGAAATTTACAAGGAACTTGTACTGCAAAGTCCACTATAGCAAGTATACAATTTGAATTTAGAAATTAAAGAGTGTCCCCATAAATTATATAATTTTATCTATATGGCCGTATCTTTTGAACCGTTAAACATTAATGTTATTTGATCTGTGTGCCCCTATCTGTGAAACCGTAGACAGAGGCTTGAATAGTGCCCCTATAAAAGACGGATGCTGATGAAAAGAGGAGAGGCTTGACATTCAAATAGTCTTCATTTTTCGCTCTAAGTTTGGCGCATCTTTTATTTGATTCAAATCTAATTCTTACAGATTACTTCTTACATTTTTAGTTTAGAATTTGTGCCCTTCTATCTGTTTTGAAGCCGGTTTTTTTTTGCAAGAATTATATTTATAAACACTTAACATTCTAAAAAAAAACTTAAAAAAAGTATATATTTTTCCAAAATAAGCGTCTAAGAATTGTAATTTCTATATATATGTGGCAATATGGAAGAGTAGCTTAAATCGAAAATTGAAGTTTTGAGATATCATCAATTTTGTGTAATTTTTGTTCTGCTTGATTTTTGCGAATAATTTATAAATTAATATATTTGTAACATGTTTATTAGAGAAGAAGGATTTATATTAAAAAAAAATATTGTTCAATTCAGAAGATTTTACGTCTTTTCTACTTAAGCGCTTTTTTAAACTGAAAGTTGCGTTGAACTGGACTTTAAGTAACTTAAGCGCTTCTGTTTAAATAAAAAGTATGTATTGTGTAGTTTTAAGTAAACATCAGAGGTTTGAAAATAATGACTTTATTTTTTCAAGGTTAACATTATATGATGAATGGAAAATCTGATGATGTAAACAAAATTATGTGTACATAAGTTATTTTGATCAATGCATGATTGATTCAAAAAACTTATGCTAAAAAGTAAGCGTACATAACATTGATAAAAAATTTAGTTTTTTAAAACGGACTAAACACATATAAGCGCCGTTGCTTTTGTAGTGTGCCAAGCGCCTTAACTCACTTCTCTCGTATGTCGACATAAGCTACTCTTCCATATTGCCACAGATATATTTCTTGAAATAAATTAATAAAAATATAAAACAAAACTCTTTAAATTGTGTATTCAAGCAATTTGTTTGAAAAATAACATGATTTTGAAAATTCTTGTTGAAAAAATTACCTGTTATGTAATTAAAATTTATTTTAATAACATTTTTTAGACCAGGCTTAGTATAAATATATATTTTTAGTCTCTTACATATTTTTCGGCAGACATGGGTAATTCAACTACATTTAAATTACAATTACCATTACAGGTAATGTGTAATTGAAAATTTCCAATTACTAATCACAAGTAATTTTAAATGAAATCAGGGACTAAAATTAATTACAATAACATGTAATTGAAAAATTTCAATTACACTTACTTGTAATTAGTAGTTGTAGTAACTAATTACATGTAATTGTAATTAAAAAAGTTCAATTACAAATTACAAGTAATTTTAATTGTAATTAGGCAGTAATCATTACTTCCAATTGAACGAAATTCAATTATATTCCTAAAAATTTAAAATTTATCTTAAATACGAATCTCTCGCGTTGCGTGATCAATTATACATTTTTTTCATTTTACATTCCGTGGACATTAATACACTCGATTGTGAAAAAGAAAATAGTTTGAAATTTGAATTTCAGCATTATTTGCGCGATCTAAATTCGTCTCTAAATTGCCTCAAAAACTATCCTACAATACTTTTATACGGTCGAATACTCCCTTGACATCTTCAGCACCATATGAAAGGTTATTTTTGTTCTCTAGTATTATTTTAGCACCAAGGGGACAAAGATTAACGGATGAAAATTTTGAAAAAATGGTTTTGTTTATAGCAAATAAGAAATTTTTTTATTAATAACTTTTTTATTTGCTATAACTTTGGAAATGATGATATATTATGTAAATATAGATGGATAAGTTAAATATTTATTTACGTTATTCAAGGTTATGTGATTTTTCGTTTTTCCTTACTTTCGTTATATTATTTGTTTTACTGTGTTTTTCTTTTTAAATATAACGCCAACTTTTTTATTCAAATGGCATAGTTATTATTTTTTATAATTTAAATGTAATTGATAATATTTGTAATTAAATATTTTTTGACAATATTTATAAAAAAAAGTATTCATTACTTAAAGTTTTCAATTACATGTAATTGGAATTGGATTTTATCAATTACAATTACATGTAATTAGTAATTACAAAAACCTGTATGATGACCAGATCTAATAACATCGCTTAGTTTTTTTCATTGAGATTTTCCCTTTTCGGACGAACTCACGCTTGTCAGGACATATTCTGCTGTTGATAAAAAGCTCAAAAAACTCCTACACTGATTTTCTGTTTTTTATGGAGGCATATCTATCAATTCGAGAATAGATCAGAGATGAAGTATTGATGTACACATTTTATTTACTTTAGAATTTGGTGATCCTGCAACTGCTTTATTTGTACCCTTCCATCTGTTATAACTTTTCTTATACCTTTTTCCTTTATTTTTCAGTTTACTTTTTCCTTTAACGCCAAAGATTATATTTTTCTGTTTCTTGTTGCCAATTGTTTTTTTACGAACTTTATCTAAGGTAAAGAACTTTATTTAAGGTGAAGAACGAACTTCGCGTTGAGGAAATATCCCAGGTTCCCGTGCTGGTGGATTGCTATCATTCGCGTTATCTGAAATAGGAGGAGAATGATCTCTTCTTTGTAATTTTTGGATTTTTTTTTCCAGGACTTTCTCTTGGCACGTTTTTTTGAGATGTCATTTCACCAAAAGGCATTACTAAATTTTTTTCTCGATATTTTAAACTTTCCTTTTGCTTTTGCTCTTCATATTTAACTGGCTCGTCTTTTACTTTATTATATCGATTATTTTCCAGCCTCTCGCTGCTCTGCCAATACCTGCTCCATGGGTTTTGCTTTATTTTTAGCCATCATGAAATTAAAAATAAACCTACTTCAGTAACCTACGTTAAATTATCATTTCCCTGCTAGTCGTCATTCAACTTTTTTTTTAAATCAATACTGGGGAATGACAATCTTATCTGTGAAAGCTCATTACGAAAGAAAAAAGGCGACTGACTTAATTTTTTTATTATTGTTGACGAAAATCCTGACACACGTACGAGTATACGCAGTATATATAATTTTCTTTCAGATATGAATTATTGCAAATCAACAATACTTTAAATATTTAATTTAAACTAATATACGATTTTATAGGCAAATGACTTGTACTTTCAGGGACAAAACATAATCATTTATAAAATAATAAATAATAAATAAAAAATAAAACACATTACAAGAAAAAAGGAATAATTTAATATTATTTTTTACTTCGCACTAATTTTATCAAAAATTTATATATGTACTATTTTTGTTAAAAATATCGCAAAATGTAAGTGAAGGTAATGTTAGGGACAGGCTATTGATATTTTAACACTTTTGGTAGGCATTACATTAGTGACTCCTCAGAACCTATAAAGTTTAATTGTAAAGTAAGTAATTTTTATTTTTCCCCACGTGAATACACGAGGACCACAAATTCGACAGTAATCTCAGAATCAATCAACCACATACTATTTTATTAATTTTTTTATATTATTTTTTGTATCTTCAAAATATATGAGCTAACCGTAAAACTAAAAATTAAAAATATATGTATATAAATAAGTCCAGCCAGTGCTAGACAAAAACTGAATGATAACATGGTTGTTAATATCATTTATTGATCACCTCTCTTATGTTCGACGAAGAGAAGCAATATTCCTCCTTCTTAGTCGAATGTAACCACGATCCTTCAAATTATTGCGGGCCAGCGGATTTAGATGCCCTTAAAGCTTCTTACTACTATTTTTTAGTAAATAAGAAATATTTATTTCTGTTCTCAAAAAATCAGTTGCCATTTTTCCCGGAAACTCCCGGGAATAAAATTATTTTTTTCTTATTTCCCGGGAAATAAAAAAGTGCGGGAAATGCCCAACTCTAGTCCAAACACATGTCTCTTTTTATACAATTTAAAACAAAGTTTCCATAGAATAAAAAATTGTTTTTATAATTTTTTACACTTTATATAACACTTGTACTTTAAAAGTATTTGCGTCAATGAAAAATCAAATGTAAACATAAGTTTTCTCCAATTAACAGCAAATAAGTTTTTTTAATAACTTGCAAGTGAAAAAACATAAATTGAAAGTGAATTAATTTTTTTGTCCAAACATTTTTACACACTTGATGACTTGCTTGCTATTCTTGAGAATTTTTAAGGTTTTAATTAATTCACCAACCAAGTTTGTTTCAATTAATGTTGAAGCGATGCACTACACAATTTAATTTCTTTACAATCTTTTGATTACATATTTAATAGTTATTTTATTTATTTTTTTTGTTTATTTAAAAAATAGTTTAAAAAAAATTTTTTGGTATCAAAAAATGCCATGACCTTTATTTTTATAGTTTCCAAAAATACACTATATTTAACCTAACTCTATGCTAACTAAATTAATTTATACAATGAAATTTAAAGTCAAGCTTAAGTTCGTTTTTATTCTCTCTAAGAAAGAATTAATTAGGCGATAATATTAAAGAAAAATTGGGTAAATTTAATTTTTAGACACCAGCAGGAGCGAAATGCACATTTTCTAGACAGCCGCGTCCGTCATCAGCACTCTTGTAACTATCTACTTAGGATAGTGTTTTTAGTTGTAAGCATCATCTATTTAACCAACCAAACCCAGATAAAGGAATACGAGAAAACTTGTATGCAATTATCAATCGTCAGTTGGTGAGAACGAAGTCTACCACTATCTTAAGCTTTTCTCTTGTTGAATATTTTTACTTTACTCTAATATTTACCACCTTATATGTATTTTCTTGTTCCTTCAGCCAACCTTTGGTTAGCAATGAAAGTTACTTTTTGTTTATTTGTTTTACTTCCAACATTCGGTTTTAGTTAACACTAATCTAGTATCAAACCAAACTTTGTTGAGTAAACATGATTGCGTGGTGCATTGCGATTTTTAATTTTGAAAATTTTAATTATTATTAGTCGAACTAATTTGTAATTCAATTAATTCTTTCTTAGAGAGAATAAAAACGAATTTAAACTTGACTCTTAATTTCATTGTATGTAATACATAAATAGGTCGACTAAAAATAATTAAAATTTTAAATATTAAATTAATTCATTATACAATAAGTTCTCCAAATTTATACTAAATGTTTTTTTTTTTCATTTAAATACAATAAGAACATCCCATTTTTTGCTTCAAAATTATTGTAAATTTATGTTTTTTAGTTTAATATTCAACCAGCTAAAATAATATCAACACACACTCTCAAGGGGTTACTAAGTGCATTAACTTTTAACTATTTAGGTCATAGTAGTAAAATAGTTTTGGGAAGTGCTAGAAATTGAATATGAATTTTTGTTTGTTTTTCTTTTGCAAAAATAATATTTATAATTTTGCTTGTCTGCACATAAGTACACACTTTAGATAGAGTAACTTTCATATGTTGAACATATAAAGAAATTATAAGTTGTATTAGAATGCTATGTACAGCTGAATATCTGAAATTTATATCCTTGTGTAGAGCATCATTACATAACTATACAATATAAGAGGGCAAATTAATAAGATGCATTATAAATTTCATTTTCGTTAAAAAAGCCAAGTTATCTGCTTTCAATATTTGCCAAAAATAACTTTACGCAGCTTAAACGAAATTCTACAGTTGTGCAATAAGAGATAACTATTAACGGGATTCACGAAATTATCTAACTGCTCTCGTAGTTATGTACATGCCTATACATACGAATATACTGAATTCTTTATTTTCGCTTATGGCTGCACACCATGAAAGTGCCATGCACGAAGCTGAAAGGTTAAAATAATTATAACGCACATAAATTGACTAACAGCTGAGTTTTGTTCAATAGAAAAACAATTAAGTTTCACTTATAGGATTAAACCTTGAACTTTAAACATTTAAGTATTTTTTTCTGGTTGTACTACTTTATTCAGCCCAACTGTTAGCACTATTTACACAATTACTCAGTTGAAAGTAAAAAGTAGAAAGGGAAAAAAGGAAAAATAAATAAAATAAAAACATTTGCAAAATGTTAAAACTCAAGGCTTATGAAACATCTGACTACTTTGCAGAGGTGAAGGTTAAATTGTGGTTTTATTGTTGAACTTTTTTCGGTTAAAAAAATCGGTTGTAAGCAAAACATCTATTTGCATCAAATTAAACTTTGGCAAAAATTAAAACATTTTTTTTTTAATTAAAAACTTAAAATAAAAATAACAATAATTTTATATTACAAGCACATTAATAGTGCTTCGTTTAGAAAAATCAAAATTTTCTGACAATTTTTAAACAAAATCAAACAAGATAAAAAAATGTTTAAAACTTTAAAAAATAAACGGTCTAATTGTAATTAAGAGTTATTGATGCAGTTTTATAATTATATAAAATTTAAACTCGGTGGGAAAAACTTTATTTTCAATCAAAATAATACTGGAGTAAATTATCAGAATTGCCAAAAATTTGAAACTGTTAATAGTTTATATTTTTAAATAAAATTGTTTAATTAAGAGTTGTTTCTCTCTTACAGTAGCAGCTTAATAAAACAAATATATAAAATAAAGTGTTCGTTAAAAATGTGGAGGAGTTTCTGGGAATTGTGTGATTAATATTTATTAAACTTAATCTTATTTTTTGGTTTTTATATTATATGTATTTTATAGCGTTAACAAAAATGGAATTTATGATGGAATGGAATTTAGGATGTCTTCCAAACCGTTAATTCGGATTTAGGAAAAAACATAGTATGATCGAACAAACTCACAGATTAGTCAATGTTGTTAGGAAGACCTTTGACGGAAAAAGAAATACTGCTCTGAGTTTTTACAGACGTGATGGCCTAATGTATATAATATATAAGCTGTTATATAACTGTTTAATCTATTGAATATTCATTGTGAAAGAAGGACATTTTTTAAGCTCACCTTAGCCAATTGAAGCCAGAGTCCCCCACGGTAGTATATTGGGGCTCTTTTTTCTGATGACACAGCTTTTTTAAATATTCACGTAAGTGCCGAAGTAGTATCACGATATTAACAAAACCACGTATTAAATTGTACTCATATAACTTTCACAATGCGTAGGGAATCGTGCTCCATTATCCGCATAAATAACCAAACGATACCTTAGCTTCAGACGTGAAATATCTCAGCAGACATCTTGACCAGCGCCTTACTTGGAAACGCCACATAGAATCAAAGTTAACACAAATGAAGATAAGAGCCGTTTTACTAAACTGGTTCGAACATCTACAAAGATCTAAACGTGCCATCAGTTAAAGCAGAAATAGCGAAATATGCAGTGACGTATTTAAAGAAAGTTGAAACATATCCAAATCCGCTGGCCCGCCACATACTAAATGAACGCGGGTACATTCGCTTCTCTCGAGCGAACGTCAGAGGGATGAGCCGCAAATGATAGCAGCAACCGTGAAACATACAATTTTTTTGTCTATCACTGGCAGGACTTAACAAGTATATTTATTTTTATTTTAGATTTAAGGTATAAGTAATTATTGTTAGTTCATATTGATTGAAGATACAATAAATAAAATATGAAAAAAAAGATTTAAGGCTGGTTGTAACACGTGACTTTCCGAGGGTAAGGTTGCCGTAATAAAATTTCGGCAATTATAGGGGATGGAAGTTGGTTCGAGAGGGACCGATGAGGGAAGTGGTCTGCTTCGTTATTCCATCTACATTAATATAAAAAATATACAATTTATCCTGTATAACAAGTACAAAGGAAGTTAAAAGCAGTCCAACTAAACTGGCTTGATGCCAGAAATTCTCCTCTCGCTTAAGATTGCAAACTTTTTTGTACAAGTCAATTCTAAAACAAATTTGGTGTTGGGGCTAGCAATGTAGAAAAAATATAAAGGCGCCAAAATAAGATTCTACGAATGATCACAGTTGCTCCATAAAAAAAGTCGAACATTCACAAAGATCTAGACGTTCCAACATTCCAATCCGAAATTGCAAAACTTGCAGTAACGTATTTTAAGAAGCTCGAAACTCATCCAAATCCGCTGGCCCGTAACTTACTAAATGAATCTGGTTACATTCGACTAAGAAGGCTTGATATTGTCACTTTCGTCAGTGCATCAAAGGGACTCAAAAGATAGCAGCAACTGTGCAACATACAATTTTTTATCTAGCACTGGCTGGACTTAACAAGTATATTATTATTATTTTAGATTTAAGATATGAGTAATTATTGCAAGTTAAAATATATTGAAAGCCAACAAATAACAAGTAAGAGAGCTATATTCGGCTGTGCCGAATCTTCTATAACTTCACCACGGTGATTTTATTTATACATACATGTACAGTAGGGTGGAACGAAAAAATATTTTTTCAATTTTAATATGTAATAGTGATAAAAAGTTTCCATTTGCTGTTGTTAAGTCAATTGTAAAATATGAACACGATTGGAGTAGGGTAAGAGGTGCCGCAAAGCCAAATGTAGAAGATCCAAATATATTGAAATTTAGCAAAATTCAATATATTTGGATTTGCAAAAACCGTATTATAGATATAAAAGGACTATTCTAAGTACATTAAATAAGTTTTAGTCAAACAAATTAATTACAATATTATATCTACCACCAACTTGCTACATCAATGAAAAAAGTAAATTTAAAAAAATATATTTTTCACGCTTTTATACCCCATTTAGGTACTAAAACGTAAAAAAAAGGTTATAAAATGACCATTTTATGACAATTTTTTATATCGTGCATTATTTTAGGATTAGTTTTAATGAAATTAAAATAATAAAACATATTAAAAACTACAAATAATATAAAAAAAATTCCATTGGCTACAATTTTCGCCGTTTAGTCAGCTACTTAATGATATTGGAGACGACAGCTACATCATAAATTCTGACATTGCTGTAGAAATACTTATTTTGCTTTTATAAAATTAAATAACTTTTTCAAAAAATAATTACTCTTTTCTCCAAAATTTTTGTTTTATATGAATTTGTAATTTATAATTTTGTGACATTTTTTTGTTGAATAATATAAAATAAAATTAAATTAAATAAAATATGTTTTTGAACCTTTTTTGTAAAATTTTATTTATTCAAAAATTTTTTTGGAATATTAAAAAAAAATTTTTTTCGAAAATTTTTTTTAAAAAATTCTTTTTGAAAATGTTTTGTAAATTTTTATAAATCTTTTTAAATTTTTTTTAAATTTTAATGATTTTTTTAATGTGGGACCTGTCTGCAATCTGTTTTGATTTAGAATGGTCAGACTAAATGAAAAAAAATCTTTAATAAATTTCCTCATGGGCACCCTGTGGGTTCATTGGCTACTTCTATGTGTATTACTTTCTATAAAGGTCTTTAATACAAATCAAAGCAGAAAAACCCTATCAACCTAAAAACAAACAAAAATCGCCCCTCGCAGGGGGTTATTGATCCCCCGAAATCTCCATGCAGTCTACCTGTCGTGGTCTAATATTTATTTGACAAAAAAAAAATCAAATGAAAATCATTAAAGCCGAAAGAATGAAAAAAAATGTAAAAAATATTGGTGGGCGTGGTTTTTTTGCCGCAGCCTCCAACGGAGTGATCCGATGTTGCTGAATTGCAATCCCAAAATTTTCTAAACTATGCTTGACAGACTGGTATGCTTAAATTTTTTATATCTCTTCTGGTTCCTTGGCCATTGACATTTCAACGTCAGCACGGACAGACGGATAGATAAACAGACGGACAGACTGTCATATAGACATCGCTAAATCAACTTCTTTATAAGGACCCAGAATATATATACTTTATGGAGTAAGAATATTATAGAAATTACACACAGAATGACAAACTTATATATACCCTTTCCACGTGTGGTGAAGGGTATAAAAATGTGAAAAAAACTGAAATATTAAATACAAAATTTTATTGACCTAAAAACACGCCAATATTTTTTTTTTCCTAAATGTAGCTTTCTAATTCAGCTTTGTATAACAATTCTTGATAAAACTGTTTAAAACACAATCACTAAAATCTATATTCGGTACTATCTGTGCACACACGTTGTGTGCATCCTGACAATATTTTGTTCGATATTGCTTTGAAAGTAACCCACACAAAATTTTAAGACTGTTTCCAATTTTCTTTATATAAAGATACCTATCCCTAGATAATATTCTAAAATTTATATAAAATTCTGAAATTTTAAAAAGGTGTTTAAAATATTTTAAAAAGGTGTTTAAAATAGTTTAAAATATTTTAATAACAAAGTAAAAATACAAATCAAATACATATTTTATTCAGTTGGCTATTTGACGCCATCTATTACGCAACCGTGTTTAAAATATCCCGCTTTCAATTCATTTCGTGACGTCACTGGCTTTTTGTGAGAACATCATTGTCAAGCCAAGTCTTAGAAAGTACTGTCCATAATTGGCAGTACTGAAGACTAGACAGTACTTTAGAAACAAAAATAATATATAATGAAGTGATTAAATATTCCATAAATAAATGTTTATTAAAAAAATAAAATTAAATGTTACCCATTGTCTTGCCATATATTTAATAATATTTTTAACTATTTTTAAACATTTTTTAAATTTAATTCGATTTGTTCATTTTATGAACAAATATTAAACAAAATAATTCAATCTATTAGTTTCATTTATAAACTTACCATTTTTCTCAGTTGTCTGTTCAAATCTTGATTTGTACATTTCTTTGTTTTCGCTATCAAAATTCGATTCGAAAATAAATTTTGTGTTGGATAATGAAGATACTGTTGATGTCGTAGATGCTGACGGTGGTGTTGCTGTTATTAATGTAGGTGTTGATGTTTGTTTGACAGCAGCAACATTTGCCATAATGGCTGCAAGAGTTGTTTTTGCCGTAGAAGCCATCACAACAATGCCATCAATTTGTTTAGCATTGAATGGATTACCCAGCAGAATTGTTATTAACAATAAATAAAACGTTTCAATTATGAGTGTGGCAACATTTTTGAACTTAAACCACATTTTGATGCTTTACATACTGGAACAATATTGAAGCAGTTTTAAGCATTTTAAAGTATGAAAATTTAATGCTCTTTTTGTATTTAATCAAATAAAAAGTCATTTATTTCAACCATTTTTCACTTAATTAATTACAGTTGTGTTAATTAAACGGCAGGAGAGTTGATTACAACTGTTTGTTGAAATATTTAAATTAATTTTTATTTATCAAGTTCCTTTGCTTTTATTTTTGTGAGTATTTTTAAATAAATTTAATCTGTGTTTTTAATTAAATAAATTTTAATGATTCATTAAGGATTTTATTTTATATTACACATTTAAGTAGTCTCATTTTGTATAACTTTAAACCCCTGGTGGGTTTATTTAGATTCTATCATTTAAAGTGTTGACACCAAAAGAAATAAAATAAATTTCATACATGTTTTCAAATGATGTAGGTTGACATGTAATTAAATTTAATGTGAAGCTTTTTAAATCAATTAATATATCTTTCATGTTGTTTTTAAATTTTATTTTTTGCAGATTTATTAATTATAGTTCAATCCATGCCAGAATAACCTGATATTAAACATAAAATCAATTGCTATAAAATCTTTTTTTTACATTCATTAATTAAATGTATTACTAATGAACTAACCGCATGTAGTGAAGACATAATATTAAAACTTAATGTTTGTTTGCTGTTGTTATACATACATATAAAAAATAAAATTTTAAACATGTCCTCATAGAAGACATACTACTATCATACTCAGATTTATCTTCTGAGCCGTAAGCGGCAGACACTTGAAATAAATACAGGATGTGTTTTATGAGGGCTCTTTGATAATTGCATAGAGTGCCTCGACAGACCGATTGGTAGCGCGCTAGTCTATCAGTCTGGAGGCTGCGGGTTCGATTCCTGCCAAAGATTCTGGGTGTTTTCTGCAGACAAGCAAAAAGCTTCGCTGGTTGAGTTGTCTTAAAAAAAAAAAACAAAAAAAAATTATTTTCGCACAAGGCATTTTAATTCTTACACAGCTTCCCTTAAACTCGAAATATTTAGTCCAGCGCCTCTTTTTCATCCTTTATCACTCTAAAAAAACACAAATATTATTAAAGGCCCGCAAAAAATGCGTCAGGCCTTTTCATGTGGCTCACCTAGCCATATTTTAGATTTAAAAAAACAGGAAATAGTCGCTAGGGGCGAAATCTGGAGAGTATACTGGATGAGGAGCAGTTCGTGGCTTAAGTCAAGGTTTTTTTTACCATAGCGACTACACATGTTTGCAACCGTGTATTGTCTCCATTGAGGCACCCATGCCGCACAATGTAGTGTATTGTGGACAAAAAATATGAAACGAGGTTCAATGTTAACCAAATTTTGCACAGGGGTGTTAGCCATCACCAGTAAGTAAAAAGTAGTAAAATGGGGTGTTTACACCCAGTACCACGCCTTCTTCCGATAAATAGAAATTTGAGGGTTCTTAAATTGGTCCACCTGAGAGAAAAACTCCCCACAACAAGGTGGGTCTAAAAGAAAATGTTCGGCGTAAATGGGTTAAAAAGTATGTTTTCCTTATTTATTAATATATAAAGGGTTGTTAAATTTTATTGGCCGATGTTGATTATCACACAAGCTATTTAGGAAATTATTGTCATTTCTTTATATTTTGATAAATTGGTATGATACAATTATGTATGGAACAATAGCCGTCGCGAGCTCGGCGGCACAGCTCCATCCGATGCTCCAAATTTTCGATGACACTGGGGCATAATTGAGGTTCTATGCCGTTAACGTGCCGAATTATATCATCCTTTAGCTCTTGAATTGTTGCTGGCTTATCGACGTACACCTTTTCTTTCAAATATCCCAAATAAAGAAGTCCAACGGTGTCAAATCACATGAGCGCCAGGCCAATTGACATCGCCATCACGTAAGATAACACGGCCATTTAATTTGTCGCGCAAAAGATACATAATCGAGTAATGCCATGGTTCAAATTAGTCTGAGATTGATAAATGTCAAATTAAATGCAGAAAAAAACTCGACTTAAGGTGTGGTTAACACTCAACATCGGCCCTTAAAACTAAACCACCCGATACTTAGAAACATAACTGCTTTGGAAAAATCACTTGTACATACCAACATTATAATGCTCGCATTCACAGAACAAATGCAGTAAAAGTGTATTAAATAGCCAAATGGTAAGCCCAAAAATTGTTTGAGCACAGGAAACAATATGAAGCCAAACCTCAGTTATTTGAAGCCATTCAGAGACTTTGGCACACAATAAATAAGTAAATTTTATATTAACCAACTAACCACTAACAATGAGAAATATTTATGTAGCCTTAAAGTGTTAATAATTCTAGGGTGGGCCAAAGCATTTCTAGGGTGGGCATTGTTTTATCTGCGTAGATTTAAATTTGATCATAGTTTATCTACAATAAGATGAATT
This sequence comes from Phasia obesa, assembly GCA_949628195.1. Classification (NCBI taxonomy): domain Eukaryota; kingdom Metazoa; phylum Arthropoda; class Insecta; order Diptera; family Tachinidae; genus Phasia; species Phasia obesa. Next base: position 75,213,753 of record OX451217.1, on the reverse strand, counting down.
TGTTCACAACAGATTATTTCAATTAAAATATATAGTATCAAGTTAAAGCTTATATAATATTTTTTACAATGAGCTTTTACTAAACTCTCATGGTCTTATAGAACTGGAACTAAAATATATTTCAGCCTATAGCACAACAGGGGGATAGAATTTTTTTTTTAATATACTTGGATTCAGGAAGTCAAGGAATATAAATAAGAAGCTTTCAATAAAAGCTGAAATAGTATTTTTCTTCTTTTTGTTGCTTTGGTTGCATGTTTCATGAAATAACCCATTACTTAAATCACAATTTTTAAAAAAGGTGCAAGTAGGCGCAATTTTTTTCTTATTATACTAATAGACAAAGTATTTTTTGCAAACGTACAGTCCAGTTTTCTCCGGCATTTTTTATTTATACACTTTGAAAATTTTTAAAGCCACGCATAAACTTTTTGAGAAAGACACTTCTTTAAAGTCAATAGAATATCGAAAACAGGAAGCAAAACAAACTAAAAAAGAATTTTGTTTTCCTATAATATTCCATTCTTCAAAAATACACCATATTTGTGAAAGGTTCGATTTAAAATTATTAGAATAACAGTTTGTCAAATTTCACTTGAAAAAATGAATTTTTGTGCGAAAACTTTGATCTTTCGATTTGCATCACTTTGAGGACAGAAGGAATTAAAAAAAATTTTCTCTATTTCTTATATAGACTATTTATTAAAAAAAAATATTTGAATCGCATGACATTAATTTTTTGATTTTTGTCCATTAGGTTACATTGTGTGCCGTGGGTAGCTATTCTAGGAAAGATGAAAGCGCTCTTAACTCTCCGATATCTATCAATAATATTCCATGAATTTTATCGATTGTTTCTGGTGCGACGGTGGCGTCATTTGTGTATTTACGAATATAATTGATCTCATTAAACTACTTTTTAACATTTAATTTGGTCTTAAATGAATTTTATTTGAATTATTTTTGAATTACTAAATTATTTATTTAGGCTTAAGTTCTTAATTATAAAGAGATAAAGAAAAATTAGATACCAGCAAATCAGAATGAGTTTTAGAGACAGCTACGTCCGTCATCAGTACTCTTCGTATCTATCTACCCAGTAGTTTCAATTGTTATTAATTTTCTATTTAAACAAACTTATCAAAGAAATAGAATATGAGAAATTTTCATTTTACATTACATTTCATAGGAGATAGAGCTTTTTGAAATTGTTTTACGCTTTTAAACGCTATTTCTTTTTATATTATACTACCAAGCAAACATTTTTCTTTATTTTTATTCTTTTTATATATTTTCTTTTACAACAACAATTAGATATTTTTTTTATTTTACAAATGTATATTTTTGATTATTAACATAATAGTGTTGAAGGTAACAATGTCAAAGCCGTGCGTAAAACAATTTCAAAAAGCTCTATCTCCTATAAAATATAATGTAAAACGAAAATTTCTCATATTCTATTTCTTTGATAAGTTTGTTTAAATAGAAAATTGCGTACGTGGCTGTCTAGAAAATGCATTCTGCTTTGCTGGTATCTAATTTTTCTTTATCTCTTTATAATTTAGAACTTAAGCCTAAATAATTAATTTATTAATTTAATTTGGTCTATCAGTATACAATTTTCTCGTATTCTATTCTATTATCTTAGTTTGGTTAAAAAGATGACGATTAAAACTAAACACCAACCAACATAGATAGATGAGAAGAATGTTGAAAGATGTAGCGATCCAGAAAATGCATTACATGCTAAAATTAAATTTTTGACATTGTAGAGTAAACGGAACGCTAAAATCTTATTGTAAAATTCTAAATAATCGTCACTTTTTAACCTTTTGCCCTAACGTGCGGTAATGGTAAACATAATAAAATAGGCCAAATTATAATGTCGACGGGGATTACAGAACGATGACAGTTTTTTATCAAACACACTAAAAAAATTGTATAAAAATTTTTCCGGAAATGTGGAATATGTTACAAAACAAAAATTAAAAATACTTTCCAGTGTATTTCGATTGGTTTTGCAGAGTGTCATCTCAAAAATGTTTGATATTAAAAAAAAAAAAATGAAATTGTTCCATAGTGTAATTATTATATTTCTCTCCTACTTTCTTTGCTATGTCTGTATTTAAATAAATATACATATATTTTATTGTGTTCGCTATGCTTTGTTTAGTACTGACACACTTTTCCGACTGAAGTTGACATTATTTTACATACAAAATAATTCTATATTATTTTTATTTGCATAGTATTATCCAATGCTTTTTATTTAAATTGTATTGTTTTCTATTCCTAGATTTTTTATTGTTATTATAATTTGAAATTTGTAATTCAAATTTGTATTTTATTTGATAGATATCGCCAAGGCAACAAACTGCTTTAAATATAGCAACAGGGTTTCATTTTTTTTATAACAAAACAAAATACATTTTAGTTTCACTATTTCTTTTGTTTTTCATTAAAGACAAAGTTGTTAGAAACTGTTGTTTTAGAGTTTTCAAAAGTTAGAGGAAATAAATAATGCCATCAACACACAAAACTGTTTCAGTTTTGTAAAAAGTAAAAGTTTTTTTTTCTAAATTCAAGTGTTATTAGTTGCATGAACAATTTTCAAGTGTTTGTTTTGTTTAAACATACTTTTTGCTAAATATAAATATCAGCTTTGCTAATGCTATTTATAGTTCGGAGTATTAGGGCCGAGAATTTTTTTTAAATTATATACGATTTAAAACTTGTCTTTATTTCAACATTAAACGGTTTTTAGGGCGTTGAATCCAAGCAAACCGTTGTGGTAAATTGATTTTAGTCTTAGGGATATACTATATTATGTCCGAAATGAAGATAGTTGCACGATATTTATCAAAATAAATAATTCAACTACCTATTTATCCTATTTTACCTTAAATTAATTAATAAATATGAAAATTGTAACTTCATCCAATACTGTAATCGATTTAGAAAAAAGTTGAGTTAAGATTTGAAATCGAAATGGATGCTTTTTTAAAAATATACGGAGGGTGTATATTTAATAGAAATGTTTTCCAAAGCACTATTTTGTAATTTTAGATTTTAATAAAATAAGAAAAATAAAAAAAAAATTTAAATTTAATCATCATTTGAATCATCATCCTTTACATATTTGATTTTTAATAGGTATAAAAACCCAGTCTTGATATTTTGATTGCTTGATATTAAAAATAAGAGAATGACAAATGAAAATGCATAACATTTTGCTAGTAGCGGACATCCCTTCGTCAAAAATATTTATTATTTCATTCGTTTACTAGCTGTGCCCATACACGTTGTGTGTGTCCTGACAATATTTTGTTCGATTTTTCTTTGAAAGTAATCCACACCAAAGTTTAAAACTCTTCAGTATTTACTTTATATTAAGGTACCCATACCTGGATAAATTTCTAAAATTTATATAAAATTTTAAAATTCTAAAAATTATTGTAAAGCTCTGTAAACGACGAATAGGAAATGAGTTACACATTATTTTAGAACAGAGCTGTAGATCTGTTGCACAACATTGCTTAAAATATACTGCTTTAAAAAATAAAAGATGCTTTAAAGTATGCAGTACATTTAAATCGGTAAAATATAATCGGCGTACTTTTACTGCCTTTTCTCCACTTTTTTCGGAAATAAGATATTTTTGCGGAAAAAAGTATCGTATATTGGAATCAGGATACTAAGGTACCTCCTCACAAAATTACAAATATATGAAATTTATAGTCAAGCTTAAGTTTGTTTTTATTCTCTCTAAGAAGGAATAATTTATATTACAAATTAGGTGATAATATTAATAAACGAAAAATTGCTGGTGTCTAAAAATTAAATTTTCCCAATTTTTCCAAGAATAATTTGCTGTTTTGTTCTACGTATAGATTTGTTGATTTTTTCTATAAAACGTGCTTGGAATATTATTTAGAAAATATCAATCATACGCACAGTGTTATTTTTTGGTACTGCAAGCAGTGCAATTATTTTTGTTTTCTTTTCTTAAAAAAGTATTGAAGTCATAATTTTTACAGGTTATACCTACCCCCACTGCAAAGTGATGTATTTTTTATCAATAGAACACAAAAAATAATTTTGTTTTTCATTTAACATTAATGTATATTTTGCGCTTCAAATGTAGAACATCTTACTCTCAATCAAAATTGATTTTAAAAAATCTTACATGTTTAACAGTTTTTTTAGTCATGTTTAGTAAAGAACATTCACCTTTTTTATAAAATATGTTAAAAATTTTCTTCGAATAAAATATATGTATGCAACTTTTTTGTTAGAAAATGAAATAGTAGTAAATGAAATATTGCTTTCTGTGAAACCCTTCGTGATAAGAAGTAAATTAGACATTTAACATTTTTATCAAAGTTGTATTACTATGGTGCTAAAACAGCAGTAAAATTACAGGTAGTAAGGCCAGGTTGGAAATATAATTAATCAGATTAAAAACTGTTTTTTATGTTGATTTGGTTGCTTAAGTAGATGGTATTTACAACAAAACTCCTACTCACAGTAAACAGAAGCGACAAATGCAGAAAAAGGATGTAGCTTTCAAGAAAATGCTAGCATTTAAAATAAAATTATACCGCTTTCTTTAAAAGTTTAACAACTAATTTATAAAACAAATAACCTTTCAGTGAACGCTATGGAATATTTAGAATATACGAACAAGCCCCAATTTTGAGTAGTTTTTTTAATGCAAAATAAATTTTATTTAAAAAACTCTTGAATAAGTTATTGTAGATAAATGAGTTGCATACATTTAGGATTAAATATTTACAAAATAATAAAATGATGATGTGAACGGTTAGCATATTGTTGTTCCATGTTTGAATTCTGCTGTTGTATGTGGTGCTTTTATGCTTTTTATATTTATGCCGGGGAAGTGTTCTTAACTATGTAAAAAGCAATAGAAAGTGTGAATGTAAAACTAAATATTTAACTATAGTTGGAAACACATCTACTGTAAGTCGGATTCACACTGGTCTATTTTTTTTATTTATTATAATAAAAAAACAAACAAATTGTAATTAAATTGTTTTAATTCCGCTAAAAACTGTTGGCCTAATTAGCCTGAGATTAGACACGGAAACATTTAGAAGGGAAACATTTTGTTTGGTAGCATATTGTGGGTGATGAAGAGAGTATCGTTTTTGTGTTCGATACTCGTCGACACGCTTTGTTCACATTTGCTTTTTGAAATTTCAATAAAATAATATTTAATAACAGTGTTGGCAATTGTGGTACAATTTTACCAAATTTGGTACACTTCATACTTTTTTGGTATAATTTCATACACATTTTTTTCAATAAATTTTTTTATTTAATCAATATTTTTTTCTTACAATAACAAATATTTCAAAGTTCTTCAACCCTGTCTAGAACTAACTGAATTGCTACATTCTTGATTAATGTAGGTTCATGATTTTTATTATTTAGTTTGATAGGGTTATCAAAGTAAAAGTAATAAGTAATTTAGTAACAAGGCCTCTTTGCTGAACTACAGCGCACAGAGGAGTATATTGCCAATCTAGATGGACATTAGGCCAAAAATTAATTTTTAGAAATGTAAAAATTTAAGTTTAATTTTTTTTTGAAACTTTTTTTGTGAAAAAAAAGTGAAAGGCTTTTTAAGGGTGATCTCCATGGCGATCCCAAAAATGTTATATATCACTACAAAATCTACGATCACTGCTTTTATATTTATATTTATTTATATTTTTTTTGTGATTTTTGAAAATTTTACCTTTTATGTTTTTTCTTATCTTGGATAGGTAAATACGAGTAAGAAACCCTTGTATATTCACAAAATGCTTCGGTTTTTATTAACTGAAGGTAGATGTTTTTTATTTAAATCATGACATCTAACACTTTAAATATCAAACAATTTAAATATCAAAAGAGATATAGACGTAGGTGCCCTTTCTTTTGGACTATCTACTTTACACGCCAAAATTCGCCTATTTGGGAGCATATTACACCTGGTATATAAACTAACAGTGAAAAAATGGCAAATAAAATCTGATGACAAAGCCATTGTTAACGCGAGGAAAAAAATATCCAAGTAAAATTTACAAGTGAATTAGGGCTTATAGTATATGGAAAAACCAACGATGGTAACACTAGCAGAAGATTTTTTTCCAATCCTGAATTAGCTGCAGAAATAACTGGAATTGCGTTTGATTTCATATACCGAATCAAGGTTATTATTGAAGTAATATAAAGTGGTCACAAAATGCAAATGCACGAGTTTGCCGATTATTGCTATTTGTTGCCTATTGGGCTGTTATCAGAAGAAGTGGCTGAGGCACAAAACAAACATTTCCGGCTTTACATGCAGAATTTTGCTAGAGAGTTTTCAAGGGTTCAGTGTAACATAGATATTATTCATAGGCTTTTGCTAAGTTCTGACCCACTCTTTACTTGACCCACTCCAAAAAAAGGTCATTACTTTTTAAGAAAGAAGCAATTTCTTTCATGCTTCCACCTGTACTTAACGCTGAAAAGGATTCAGATTCGGAAGAGGTCTTTGAAGAATCAGACGAAGAAAAACCATGGCACTGATCATAATCTTAGTGCAAAGGAGAAGTTGTTTTAAATAAATTAATTCTTATAATTTTAAATAAAATTTATCGTTACAATCATAAATAAGTTATTACTATGAATAAATTAATTATTTTCCGATAAATAAAATACTTTTAAGTAACAAATTACAAAAATATTTTTTTTAATAATATTCTTGGGAGGAGGGGTTGGTTAGACATTGGAAAGCTTAAAAATGAATATTTTTTCGAAATTGGGAAAAAAAATAAAAAAAAATTTTTTAACAGGGACGTTTTGTGCCCATAAAAATAAATTTTTATGCTTTTAAGAAGAATGTAATCTATTTCTTTTAATAATTGCATTATTTTTTCAAATAATTTTTTATTTTACTGCCCACAAAAGGGGGCGGGGCTAAAAATGGCATTTAAGTATCTATTGAGTCCAACTTTAAGTTTTTGAACAATCTTTGACCTTAAAAGTTGTAATTTCTAAACAAAATGACGGGAAAATCAAAAAAAAAACTTGCATTTTTCAGAGGTAGGATTAGTTCTTCCAAGGAAACTTTTTTCTCCTTGATTCGAATTTTGCTATTTTATAGCTTTGACAGTCTATGACCATACCAGATTTTTGTGCAAAGGTTCATTAACATATGGGCACTCAGTACATTTTTAGGGCTAAAAAAAATAATGTCCGGCTAGATTGGCAAAATACACCTATGTGCAGGGGTTGGAACTTATTTCCATCGTCTAAATCCGTTTCCGCCAGTATTTGGCTGACATCCTTTTCTATTATTTCTAGAGAGAAGTCGTAAGGACTTTTTTGGTAATGGGATTGTTCATTAATTATTATTCAAGCATCTGCTGGAAATTGCAGAATAACCAGATGCTTACATGTAATACTTTTTTTATAAAATAGGTATTTTGGCAAAATAATTGTTAGAACATAAATTAGCAATACAAAAAACAGTAATACACGGAATCAAGGTCAATTATCATTACTTTAAAATACCTTGGCATACCCTAGTATAGTGATTTATTATATTTTATTTTCGAGCCAAATTTTGGTACAATTTTATCTTTGGACCAGTACAATTATTGTCAACGCAAATGAAGAAACAAAAAAGAATTCTAAATGTTTTTCTTACAAATGTTTGCCCGTATAAACTAAGACTTTGATAAATGCTTTTAAAACACCTTTAGTTTTATTATATTTTATCGATCATAGTAAAACACCTTCTGCAATCATTTTAGATGCCTTTCTATTACTGTGTAAGATTTGCAGTCGTTGGACAGATGGACATATGTGGAAGCGGGATTAGTATGGTTCGTTGGCACCCTATGTATAAAAAACACTAACTTTCACAAAGTAAAGTTTTTTGTTTGATTTTGTGCTTATGTCGCTGTCTGACACAAGATTGGTCGATAAACTTTTGTTTTCGTTATCATCCATTTGTTTTTGTTTCCAAGAACTACTTTATTGCTTATAACAAAAGCATTACCAAAAGTATTGAACACTAGCACTGAACTTAACTCTATTAATTCTCTTTTAAAGATGATAACTATTATTTTCTTAAACGTAAAAAAATATTATACAAATTCCAGCTAATCACTAGTTATTTTATTGGTTTAACCATTACTTTCTTAATACTTTAGACAATTTTTTAAAAGACAACACTTTATGCAAAACTTTTAACAGGAAATACAACCGATGTTTGCTTGTGTAAATCAAACCCGTAATCACCAAACTAAAAGACTAGTGCACTACCAATCAGTCTAAGGAGACAATCAAGTTTCTTTTAAGAAATATTACTTTCTTTTTGTCCCCCCGCTGATAAATACCTATCAAGTAGAGTACCTAAACCCCGATTACTTGACGCGTGAAATACATTGGGACAAGGAGATTACTACAATAACCAACAAGGAAAGATGACTGGAAACCCCTGAATAATTTCACTGAAGGAATTGAGATTCTTACATATGGTTTAAAAAAGGATGTTGGGACAGGAAGTGGTGTATACTGCGAAAAGTTATGTATCAGACACAGTTCTAGACTGGATAACTTATACAACATTTTCCAAACCCAAAATTTTTGCTGTGTCTGAGGCTGCTAGGTTACTTTTTATAAGGCCGATATCCTCAAGTGATATCACTATTTACATAGACATAAAAGCACTCGGATATAAATGAATTAGATCGAAAGTAGTCAGCCGTTGTCGCAGAGAACTACAAGTTCATAATGATGGACATAATGATCTTAGATATTTCTTAAAAAAGATTCGACTTTGTGATGATAATATCTGAAGATTGTGTGGCAAATTAGGAAATACATTCCACTATATTTGTCTATGCGCTGCATCATCACACAGCCGTAATAAATATTTTGGCTCTTTTTTCTTTCAGACTATGGAGGACTTAAAGGGTATGGATGCTAAGCAAATTGTCAAATTTACGAAGCTCACGAGATCAGAGCAGTCACTATGGATCAATAATGGTCCTGTGAATCCACACAGATATAATTATGTGTGATCCTCTATTAACCTAACCTAAACTTTTTTAGCCTCAGGGTGTATTTTGTTGTTGAGTTTTAGCACATTGACGTTAATGCTTCCGGTGTATTTGGGACTATCAGTTCCCGATGCTTACTGCGGCCTGAAACTGGTAGATTAAAACCTTGGAGGTCTGACCAGTATCCAAAGTACTGGTACCATGAAAGCCAGTGGACCAATAGGGATTTCTCCAACCCTTTTGTCCGTTTATTGATAAGGCTTTGGGGGAGTAACTAACTGGCTTTGGACTTAAATCGCAAGAAGGGCGATTAAGTCCGGTATGCTTTAAATAGTCTCCAACTCGTAAAGAAGATGTATAAGCATAACACTGCCAGACGTGTTTTAAAATTGGCAGACGCTTGACGCAACAAGTTATGGACTAACGTAAATCTGTTTTACCTGTATCTTTATTGTAGCAAGAGTTACTTTCAATTTGTAACAATTTATTTTTCTATTTTCAAGATTTTAAATTCGAAGTGATTTAACTTGTAATTTTTAGTCAGTAAATTTTTTTTATATCTCATTTTTTTATTGCCACATAAATCAGGTTTAATATTTGCCATTCATTATGAGCTTTTTTCTCCGCTCACTCCATAGAACACAGAAAGAATAAACACAAAATATTTTATATTTTATTTATTATAGTAAATAATTTATTTGTTGTTTCTCTATGCATGTCATGAACTTGTTTTTGTTTTTGTTTTTACTTTATTTTTTACTTTCTTTTAAGAAAGAGAAGGTGGTTATTTATCATTTGGAATAATTTTTCTTTTAATGTTAAAGGCAACCAGGCCCAACAAAATTTGTGATATTTATCATGTCAAACAACACTGATTTGAAGCTTAAATTTATTTTATTTTTTTGTAATTTATTAAATTTTTATTTTTATTATATTTCTATTTTATTTAATAAATAATTGTGCATCACATTGGAATTGTTGGAGTGATATTTCAACCGTATTTGTAACAGTTAAACAAATTATATTAATTATTTAAATTGTATTAAAAATAATATACAACATTTTTCTATTGAATGTTTTATAAGGACATTAATAATTGGAATTGAATATATGGTGTTTTCTTCTCGTTAATATAGTAATTAGTATTTTTGCAAAACATTGATCTAAAGGCACCAAAATTACCTTAGTTTTCATATTTATTTATTCATATTTTTTATTTTTTCAAAACTTTTTAATAATTTTTTTTAATGTTAGTTTGGACCTTTTTCTGCTTATTTGGTACTGGTTTTGTTAACTTTATTAAGATGAATTATATATCGATGTAGACAGAAATAAATACAAATAAAGTTTTAATTAGTTTTATTTTAAATTATAATTAAATTTTTCATTGCATCAATTATTTATTTAATTAGATATTTACTTTGTTATTTATCTATTAATTATATAAATTTTTTATTGAATTTGTATCTGAAAATAATTAATAAAACATTTTTAAGCCGTTTAGACTGATTTCTGAATAGAAATAAATCTTGATAATTTTTCCACACACATATTTTTTATTATATTTCTTAAGTATTTTATATAAAAAATATTTTTTTATTTTATTATATTATAGTAAAACATTAATCCTTTATTTACTTATTTAATATTATGCTAATTACCCATAACGTTTTATAATAAAAATGCAATTTATTCAACCTTTATATACGTTTGGATTTTTATGTCTTTAAATCAAACATGTGAAACACAAGCATATCACTTTGTTAATTTTAAAAATTAAAACTTTGCATTATACAATTGCTTCCAATCACATCACATCACTTAATGAATGAATAAACTCAACTATATGTATATAAAATAAATATTATTGGTTTAAATCGTTATATTTATTTAAACTCATACACTTATATATTTATAGACGTTAATTTTAAATTCACTTATAATTTGACAGCAAAAAAAAAATAAAGTTTCAATAGTCGGAATTCTCTTTTTTAATGGGATGCAACGACCTTGGCGAGCCCCACCAAGAAGAATAACAACAATATTGGAGAAAAAAACTAATATTACATTTCACTCACGGCATATTTTTGCCTTAATGTGCACATTTTTTTTATTAAAAATATTAATTTATTTTAAATTTTTTTGATTTTTAAATTAATAAATTTTTTTTATTTAATTTTTAACTGTATTTAAAGCATATAATGTATTCATTCCTTTTAGCTTGGTTCATGAAACTATGTGAATATATTCATTATTACCCGAACACATCCGTTTAGTTTTAGCCATCGTTAGTAACTGATTCAAAAATGTCAGTTGTTCGTTGTGTAAATTTTACTTATTTTCTAAATCTTTGTAGCTTTTCATTGATGCTTTTTACTTCGTTGATAAGAAATATTTTTCTCTTTACTTGCTCTTTTGTCTAATTCATAAAACAAGGGGAAATTTAAAACTGTGTTTATGCTAGTTAATACTGCTTGTGGGTGGTGAATATAAGTGGTACAAAAGGAAACATGTATGAAGAGGGTTAATTTTACCAAATTTTTGTTAGTTTTAAACAATAAAATAAATTTTCTTATTTCCTTAATCTTTCAAGTTCCTCATTTATGCTTTTGTCTTCATCAATAATGATTTTTTTTTATCTAATTCTTAAAATAAGGGGAATGTCGAAAACTCTTTACACATATGTACTTATGCTATTCTATACTGCCAGTGGTGAATATAATTGTTTCAGTTTTGCCGAATGTTTTTAATTTTTAAACTCTTAACTAAATCATAAAAAAGAACTGTTAAAGCTAAAAGAGAAAGTAAAAGAGATGTTCATATAACTTTGGAACATTTTCTATTTATTACTTACGATTGTTTGCTTAAATTCTATTCTTACTATATGTCAGAGATATTTAATAACGAAAAGGTTCATATATATATTAAATTGTTCCATTTATTTCTAACAAAAATTAAAAAATGTTACATTAACAACCAACATGTGCCTCAGAGGCATATACAAAATAATTAATATATTTTTCTAATTTTGGAAAATAGTAGTTGCTCTTTCATTATGTATTAGAGCGCATGTGTAACAGGGCTTGTCTTTCAAAAATATGCCTTTTGTAGAAGGTCTATTAATAGCACGCTATTAATAACAAATTAAAATTAAAAAAGTTTTAATACCCAAAATATAAATTATTGTAATCTATTATGTTTAATCTATTTATGTTATTGTTCGGAAAGTATCGAGGCAATTCGCTTTCTTTTCATTAAATTCTCTGACTAGAATTAAAAAATTGGTTTTAAAACAGTACATTAGGTCTGATAAAATTTTAAACAGTATTGAGTATAAATTATAAAGCCAAAGCGATTCATGCAGGAAGAAATTTGTGAAAAAACTGACGACATTAGTGATGATAAGTTGCAGATTTAGAAAATAGTGGAATTGTTGTCGGAACTCAGTGGTTTTTAACTTTAAAACCTCAGTGTATTTATGCTCGAGATGTTATTCACTGCCCTTTGAATAAAGCTAACTGGTCCCCACTAAGATCGTTTAGTGTCAATGATGAAAATTTTTATTCACTTGTAGTGGACTAATTTTGCAATCTTCACTCACACTTACTCCCAGCAAAAAATTTTAAAAATTGTAATCGACTGTGGAATAAAGCATTTTTGGTAAAAGTACTTCCTAACTGGATTACCAACTTAATAACTTTAACAAGGCGTGAGACTAGAATGACTAGTTCTTCAGAATTGATTACGTAATGTAATTACACAAAAAATGAATTGCAAATACCTTTTTCTTGGTTATAAATAATTAAAAAGGTAACTTAGAAATTTTAAAAATTTATTTGAAATAATAAATTATTTTTTAAATATTTTCAAGGCATCCTCTCTTAAAATATAAGAATTAGTTCAATTACAAATTACTTTTTTTTAAGTTTAATGTAATGTGTTTTGTAATCGAGTAACAGAATTTGGTAATTCCAAAAGTAAGTCACTATGTGGCAAGTATTTCTTTTGGTAATGCCTAATTTTTTACTGGGCTGCTATTGCACAATTATAACATTAATTTTCTTGATTTCTAGTGATGATTTCAAAATCTACAGCCTCAATCAACATGTGACAGTGAGTGAAAAAGTTTTTGTGCTAAAATTTTATTACATGATTAAAAAAAAAGCAATCTGACACATATTGATATTTTTCATTCATTTAAGTGCACCGTAAAAACTTTGCACTAAGTTTGAGGCACAGTGAGAGTGCAACTTATTATTGATTACAAATACAAATGTTGCACTAATTGAATGAGTGAATAAATTCATTTGAGTGTTAGTAAAGATTTGCAGTTTATCACTAAGCTGCAAAAAATAGTGCAATAATTTTTTTCAATATTATATAGTGGTAGTGCAATGCTGGTTTCAATCAAAATTTACTGCACTACCCCCATCTATGCTAAACTTTAAAATAATTTGGCTGGCATTTAAAAATAAGCCCCAAAAAAGAAGCAACAAAGAATTTTGGTGTCCATTTTTTCGCGCTATGAGTCAGCATCGTTTTAAGAATATTAAGAAATTGGTACTAAAGAAGCAGTTGACTCATTCCTAGTTGGAGACAATTAAACAGATGGCAATTTAATTGATGTTTGCGGAATTGCAGGGTAATTTTTTTTTTAAATTTTGCATTCTTCTTGGAAAGCAACGCAAAGCAAAAAATCACAACTCGTATAAGGTGAAATATCCGAAGGACAATTTACAACGGTCTCAATTCTTGCAAAAACTTGGTCAAGAGTTAGATGTGCATACACAACCACTAGTAAAAAAAATTGTGCAATATTAATCCAACCATCAAAAATGAAACAAAAATAATCCGCAATGAAAAAAATCATATAGACTTATTTTTATTTTTATAATTTTACACGGTTTGAAAATAAAATAATTTTTGCAAAAAAACCGACTTCAAAACAGATAGAAGGGCACCAATTATAAACTAAAAATGTAAGAAGTAATCTGTAAGAATTAGATTAAAACCAAATAATAGATGCGCCAAAATTAGCGGAAAAAAGTAAAGACTATGTGAATGTCAAGCATCTACCTATTACTGTTCAAAATTTAAGCTATTTTCACCAACATCCGAATTTTATGGGGACACCATTCAAGCCTCTGTTTATAACGGTTTCAAAGATAGGGTCACCAAGATCAAATAACATCACCTATTCGGACACCCTTTAATTTACAATGTTAAATTAAAGACCTGTTGTTATAGAGTACTTGGCCACACAGATTCTTTGTAAATTTCAACTATCTGTCTATAACGGTTAAAAAGTTTAACCATATATATCAAATTACATGAACTATTGGGACACCCTTTACATTATAATTCCAAATATTTATACTTGTTATCATACCAGAGAAAATAGTGGATATTCTGCCTTATTTTCAAGTGTTTGTGTTTAACGGTTCAAAAGATAGGGCCATATAGATCAAATTACATAATTTATTGGGACACCCTTTAGTTTCTAAATTCAAATTGTATACTTGCTATAGTGGACTTTGCAATACAGGTTCCTTGTAAATTTCAGCTGTCTGTCTATAACAGTTCAAAAGTTTGGCCACATACATAGAATTACATTAACTATTGGGACACCCTTTTATTTCCAAATTCAAATTTTATACTTTTTGTTATAGCGGACTTAGCAATACAGGTTCTTTGTAAATTTCAGCGGTCTGTGTACAACTGTTCAAAAGTATGGCCATATACATCAAATTAAATGAACTATGCGAGCACCCTTTAAAATTTAGAATATTTATACATTTTATTATAATGGTCAGAGTAATCAATATTCTGTCAAATTTTCAAGGTTTTGACTATAACGGTTCAAAAGATAGGCTCAAATAGGTCAAATTACGTCACCTATGGGGACACCCTTTAAATTTTAAATTTATTTTTTTATTAATTTCTGATGTTGGCAGCTATAGCGACACGCAATTTTTTAAAATTTTAATTTGGTGCCCTTTACGGTTCATAATACACGTAAAAAACTTGTATGTTGTATGGGGACACCCTTTAATTTTTAATATAATGAACTGTTTTTAAAATGGGACCAACCTGAAAGCAAAACCTTTCAAACAAAGAAAAAAAATTTAATATCGGTTCAGAAATGGCTCAGTTCTGCGGTTACATACATAAAAAAAGCAACATTCAGACGAATAGATAACCTCCTTCTTTTTTGAAGTCGGTTAAAAATTAAATTTTTTACACGATTTTATTTCATTTATCACGATTCAAAATCTTTTGCGGTTAGATTTTTTGCAAAATACACGGTTTTTTACACAGGTTTTTCTGGCACCAATCTACCGTGTAAAATTAGAATTGGGTGTAAGTTGAAAAATTATTACGTAGTGGCTAAATTTCGCACTTGTTTTAAATTTAAGACACGTTAATTTCGCTGTGCGTTATTATTGACAAATTTATCTGAAGTTCACTTTTGTATTTAAATTATTGGAAATTATTACAGTAAAATTTCTTCTCAATTTATCATCGTTATAGTTTTATTATTATAATCTAACATTTGAAATTGTTATCTAGATTAATAGGTAGAGTATCTTAAGAAGTGTTCGAAAGTCTCCTTTTTATTTACTTTAACATCGGAGTAATTAAAAAGCACCTTTGGTACTGTTAAGTTGATGAAAAGCTCGTGTTTCATTTACCACACAGCAATTTACAAATAAAGAGACAAACTTTCGCAATATAAATATAAAGAGTAAATAGGGAGAACAATAAGAGAGAGTTTTTTATAATGTTATTTGGCATTTATAAAGTTTAAAAGTCGCATCCACATAAATATAATTTATTTTATATGTTATATTTTATGTTATATCTTCATTTTATTGCCTAAAAAACTTTAAGAATCAGTTAACTGATTATCTTACAACAAAAATAAGTAACGCTTGCAGTTTGTTAATTACTTGAAAATTGTTAAAATAAGTAATTTTTTATATTTTATTCAGCTGTATCTTGTGAATAATAAAATACTTGTCAACTTTTCTTACACAACTATAAACAAAATTTCTCATTATTTTAATGCGCATAAAAATGGTTAATATTTTTGATAGATAATTAAAGATAAAAATGTACAAGTGAAATATGTTTTGTTTCAGTAAGGAAATGTTGTTAAGACGATAATAATAACGCTTTAGTGTAGAAATAGTATAATACAGTGTTGGGATTTCTGGTACAATTGTACCAAATTTGATACAATTGACACATCATTGGTAGACTGGTACATTTTATGCTTTTTTGGTACAATTTCATATATATTTTATTAAAATTTTTTTTAATATTTGTTTGACGATAATAAACATTTTTAGTTTCATAGTTCTCCAACCTTGTCTAGAACTAACTAAATTGCAACATTTCTCGATTTATGTTCAGAATTTTATTATTTATTTTGATAACTCTATTTTGTATAAGTATGTAATATGTAAGTTTGTTATAAGGCTTTTTTGCGTTTGAATGTTTTTTCATCGGCTCAATCAGTTTCCGGCAGTATTCGGCTGTTATATTTTCCATCCTTTCTAGTGAGAAATCGGAAGGTATTTTTGGTAATTAGATAACTTTTTAATTTTTCTTCCAAATAACTTTACGCATACTCTATCGGATTAAGATAGAGTTGTGTAGTTTAAGATTAGATTAAGATAAGATAGATTGGTGTAGTTTAAAGCCCTGTATGGAAATTTAGTGTAACCAGCTCCTAACATAGTAAATCTTTTATTTATGATAGAAGTAATCATTTTGGCAAAATAATTGTTAGTAAATTAGCAACACAGAAATTCAAGTAATCAAGCAATCAAGGTTTACCATCATTACGTTAAAATACTCTTGTATGAAAGTTTTGATTTGTCCACTTGTTGACCTACTGTATGTATATTTTGTGTATGTGGCCTCCGCTAAGCAAACACATCTAACATGATTTGTCGCAGCTTTCGGCCGCTGTGCGGTTGTTGTTCCAGCTATGTAGATGATTGGTCTGCTGTAGCGGGTCTCAGCATAATGGGAATGGAATGCCACCTGTAGTTCCCTAGAAACAACGTTTTTTTACTTAATGCCAAATTTTGGTACAATTGATGCTTATTTGGTGCAATTTGATCATTAGAGCGGTACAATTTAAATATTGTTAGATCCCAACACTGGTATAATAATGTGTTTCATTAAATTATTTGATTTATTCTTTACACTGCCCATTGCAGAAATAAGGAATTTAATTTACTAAATTTTGAACACTTTTATCTTTTTAATCTAAGAAATTTTGAATCAAAAAAATTTCACAGAAACGTGAAGAAAATCAATTTAAATTGCAAAAGGGAAATTCAAAATTGTACTGAAATGGGTAAATTTTAAAATTTTCAGCTGGTCGGAGACTGCATATAAGTGTTCTTATTGCGGATGATGTTATTCTCAATGAATGCACGGAGATTGACATTAATTTTTTATTGAAGGTTATCGTATAGACGTTAGATTAGAAGCAGGTGCTTTACTCAGTTAAGCTGAACAAGTTTAGCAGTCTTCATTCAATTAATGCAGAAGCATTTCTAAAAATAACAATATGGATAGAGTAATATGCTATTTCAGATTGACCCTTATCGACTAGAACCCATCACTATGTAAAGTTGTGAAAATGTAAGTAAAAGTTTGGAACAACAACGTGTAATATGTTCTTTTGTTTTGTTTTTCACATGTAATAAAAGGAGTTTTTTATAGAGGTATAGAACTTTAAGTTGGCATTACTTTTTAAGATGGCGACCGATTTAACAGCTGTTTGGTTTGGCAATTCATCATGAATAGACTCACGCCTGAACAACGCTTGCAAATAGTGCAATAGTGCAAATAGTGCTTGAAAATAGTGCAATTTCACGTTTTGGACCTGTGAATTGGCCTCCAAGATCTTGTGATTTAACACCGCTAGACTACTTTCTGTGTGGCTATGTAAAGTCATTGGTCTATGCGGATAAGACACAAACGCTTGACCATTTGGAAGACAACATTCGCCATGTAATTGCCGATATACGGTCACAAATGTTGGAAAAAGTCATGGAAAATTGGACGTCCAGATTGGACTACATCCGCGCCAGCCGTGGCGGTCGTATGCCAGAATTCATATTTAAAATGTAATGCCACAAGATTATCTTTCATATAAATAAAATTCATGTCAATCGAATAATCCATCGTTGTTTTATTGCAACTTAAAGTTCTATACCTCTATAAAAACACCCTTTATTAGGGAATCAGTGATTTTTTAAAACGAAAGATTGAAAGGCAGCACTGCCACCATAGGACTGCGAGTGGAGTTCAGAGAGAAGTATAGGTAATATAATCATTTAATTGTTATGATCACAGTAAAATACTTATTATGTTTAGGTTTATATAAAATTCAGTTGTGAATTGCTGATGACGCAACCGTTGTGCAATCTGAGATGGACCAATGGTGAAAACGTGATAAAACCTCCAACAATACATCTGCCCAAATTGAATTACGGTAAGAGCAATTCCAATTGGTTTTATATAGAACAACTTAAAAAAAATTTTGTGGTATAATTTAGGATTCGAAGACACTGTTAAAATAAACATCAAAAGTCAGGGTCTAATTATTCTGATAAGAATGAAAAAGTGACCAGTGAAAACCTTTTACAGAGCTTTACAAAAATTTTTAGAATTTTATACAAATTTCAGAATTTTATCTAGGAATGGGTACCTTTATGTAAATAAAATACGTATACGTAAAGTTCTATAAAAGTAAGTGTCTTACAATTTGGTGTGGATTAGTTTCAAAGCAAAGTCGAACCAAATAGAACTCATAAATATTCAAGTGTTTTGTCATGTATTTTTTTGCTGGGATCTTAAATGTAAATAAGAAAAGTATTAAGTTTACCATAACTTTCAGGACTAAAAACGAGATAGCCTACTACAACCGATTTCAGTTATATTTCCTTTTAAAATTATATCTACTCGTATATCTAATAAATAGCATATTTACAAGGCTAACCCGCAGCCTTATAGATCAAGGTTATATCTTCCTATTTAATTAATTAATTTGTATAGTTATTGTTCTGATTTGTACAATTTGTATCATTACAGATCTAATTCGATATTATCTAAAGAATAAAAAAACAGGCCTCTTTTAACTCTATTGTATCAATTAAGTCCTATAGTATGAAGTCTTTATTATTACTTTATTTTTATTGGTGTTTCATACAGTCTAAATTAACTAAATAATTAAAATTTTTTTTTCATTTTTATATCACCTTTCAAGCTTCATAGCAAGTTGTTTGTGTACTTTATTTGTAATATATAAACTATTTATTTTCATATTATTCTTATCGCCAAATAATTGTTACAAAATTCTACCCATTTAGCTTAAGGACCAGTAGAATAAAAAATAACATAAAACACATTTTTGTTTGCATAAATTCACATGGTTGTGTACAGTATTCTTGGTATAAACTTTCATTAAATTAACGCAAATAAAAAATAAATTATATTCAGGCATTACAATAAAAGCTACATATAAAAATAAAACAAACATGTTGTTTTCCACTACATTCACAATATATTTATATTTTTTTCGGTTTTGTTGTCACAGCAAAACATTTCTCGACGTTAAGATACAAAACTGAATTTCAAGGGCTGTTAGCTTCCGCAAATACAACAAATTGTATCAACTGTTTTTTGTTCGTTTATAAATTTATTTGTAACAAAAAAATGTTGTTGAATTTTCCGGAAAAGACCGAATGTTAAGCGCAGTATTTTGCTAAAAGAATAGCAAAAAGTATTTCCGGTTTTTAATAATGAAAGGAAACATAATTATGATAAGAGAAAATTTTAAGAAATAATAAAAAAATGAAATTAGTTACAGCACTGTCCCCTAGTTTTGTCTACATGTTAATTGTGGAACAAAATTAACGTGAGTACCTGCCAACTCGGCCTAACCTCACGGTGGTCTTACCACCGAGTGAAACTTAGGCATAGACTAGCGCCCCCATTGTGTAGTATAACAACACTTTACGATTGCCACCAATTGCTTTTTGTGTGTGATACAGTCACAACGAGTAGCAATTTATATAATATGGCAAGCCTTTCCATGGCAAGCCTAGATCCATATTATAACCTCTTGCTTAGGGGTTTGGAGACTATCCAAACTCCGTCTGTTGAGAGTGCAACAGCACACTTTATCGACCTTGCACCTTACCTACATAAATCGATCTTAAACCACAACCACCACGTGTACCCCCGAAGGGGACCTCAGCAATAACCGGTCACAGAGGGGATAGGCTCTCTGTGGGGCCACCGATTCCCGTGGTACCAGTCTTTGGGCACTGGTCGGGCCTCGAAGAGGACCCGTATGTTTTAACACACAGACCTTTTCTTCCAGATTTAGGCTCTAGGAACCCTAGCGTCTGGTGCCCCTATTTTCCCCGAGTGGACCGCGTCAAAGCATTTGCCATATTCCTGCAGTGACAATTGGAACCCCCGGGGGTTGTCTACATGTTAATGCGAAAATCTAAGATTATTATAACAGAGCCAAAAAGCGTCTCTTAGAGCGATTGTAGAAAAATAAGCTGAGGTTAAAAACTTCCGCTAGAACCAAAAAAGCTGCTATGAAGTTATCACTGCACGATTTATACATGCAGAGAAAAACCATGGTCACAAGAACTATCTTATGCTCGATGTAACAGCAAACAAGTTTTTCTTGCTATTTGATCATTAAATGGTTACTACAGTCAAAAAATTCAACATGGTTGGTTTGAACTATATCATTTTTAAACCAAAACTAAAGTTTTATTAGGGTTCTAAAATAATGTTGAATATATATATAAGCATAATATATTATTAGTAAAAAAATTATGATAAGTTTACTCGTATATTGCTACAGTATGACTAAAAACAACAAATAATGTTTAGTTTTTTTGTAGTTTTGCGTTTTTTTTTTTAATTATTAAAATCTAATTTTACGGATTTATCTTTCAAAACTATAATAAGAAATTTCTGATATTGAATGTTTAAAAAAAATAAAGTAATAGATAATTGTATGTTTGATTATATATAAACAAATAAGGTACGTTTTTATAAATATATATCTCACTATATTATTTAATTTATTTCATAATATAATTTAATATTTTTCTATTTATTTTATGTTAATAATAATATCATTTGACTCAATAGTAATATGTTGCTCTTAGATTATGGTTACCTCAACCATGTTTCTTCTTTGCCAGTAACAGAGATTAGATCGAATCTTTTTAAATTTTTTGTGGACAGCTACAATTTTATTACGAAATATCAACAACAAAAAATAAGTTATAACAGTAATTTAAATTCCCTTTATATGTGATGTAAGCTGATGAAAGGGACCTTATCCTACCAAAGGTCGAGATTAAGATTTCAGGGAAAAATCTAAGAAATTAACGAAATTATGGCGTTTTGATGTTTTTAGTTCAAATGTATAGTTTTGAGATATCCCTGTTTAAAGTTGTACAACTATTTTGTCCAAGTTTTTAGTTGTTACAACTGCCTAACTAAATATGTTAAATATGAAATAAAATCTATTTTGTAATTGATCTCAAGATATCATTTGGTTCAACAGAAAACATTAAATTTTGTTTTGTCTCATACTGAAAATTTTACTCAGCCAAGATAAGGTCCCGTTTGCCATCTTGCGTCACATGTATTTACTATTCCACTATATACACTTTTTCGCTATTTTTATATATACAAACCTTAGTTTGGAAGTAGATGTTTGAGTGTATTTTTTTTTTTTTTTTGAGAGAAAGTCTACTATCTTGCATTTGTTCTATTAAAAATGTATTTTTTATTTTCGTTGTGTTAATAAAAAAAAAAAAAAAAAATAAAAACAAAGCAGCAACAAATATCAACACACTTTTTATACAAATATAATTTACACTTTTTGTCATCATTGTGCTTAGTGCATTTATTTTAACAGACGCGTCTAGTCGTTTGCAGTATTATTTTTTGTATTTAAGTTTAATGGATGTTATGTTTTTATATATACGAATGTTTGTATATACGAGTACTTAGGAAGGGGAATGGTAAAATTCAAGGTAAATTTAAAATTTTAGCAAAAATTTTTTTGTGCAAATATTACTGGAATTTTTTTTTTTTGTAAACATTCTATAGAAATTTTTTTGTAAAATTTTATAGTTTTTTTTTTTTGTAAAAATGTTATAGTCGTTTTTTTTTGTAAAAGTAAAAATATAGAAGATTTTCTTAATGTTATTTAAAATTTATTTAAAAAATTTTATTGAAATTTTTTTTTTCTAAAAATTTTATTGGAAATTTTTTTGGTAAAATTTTATTTAATTTTTTTTTTTATTTTATTGAAAATTTGTTGTAAAAATTTTATTAAAAATTTTTTTGGTAAAATTTTATAGAAGATTTTCTTAATGTTATTGAAAATTTATTTAAAAAATTTTATTGAAAAATTGTTTTTTCTAAAAATTTTATTGGAAATTTTTTTGGTAAAATTTTATTTAATTTTTTTTTTATTTTATTCAAAATTTGTTGTAAAAATTTTATTGAAAATTTTTTTGTAAAATTTTATTGAATTATTTTTTTTATTTTATAGAAAATATTTTGTAAAAAATTTTTTGCTAATTTTTATGAAAAAAATTTCTAGAAATTTTTTGTAAAAATGGTATAGTTATTTTTTGTAAATATGAATTAAAATTTAACTGATGTTTACAAAATTCAATTTGATGTTTATAAAATTGAATTTAAAGTTTATAAAATTTAATTTGAGGTTCATATAATTGAATTTAGAGTTTATTGAATTTATTTTTGTGTTCTTTTAAAATCATAAAAAGGTCACACTTTGCAAAGGATGGGTGATCTATTAAAAGTATTAATAAGGCAGGTTTTTTTTTAGAAAAAAAAACGGTATTATATTTTTTAAAGCTTATATTAACTTTGTTAAAATTATAAATTTACAAATTTAATTGTTTTTTACAACTTAGACTTAGAAACTAGAAATAAAAATAGTACTGACTTCTAGCTTCAATAAGTGAGTGCTATCCACCAATTTGGGGTATAAAATAATATAATTATTCACATAATAAATTAAATTAAAAATAAAATTCTTGCCTTCATTGAAAAAATATATATATCTCACCCTGAAGAGTTGAATTTAAAAAATATAGCATATTTACCTTGTTTTTATAAAAGAACATGATGTTTATTCACATTCTGATATTTTTTGTAGAAAAGAACACGAAAATTTAATAAGTGTAAAATATATGCAACATTTTTATCAGAAAAAGCCATTATTTTAGTAACAGAAGTTTCTAAGAAGTGACACGATTTTTATTAATTTATCAATACAACTCCTAAGAAAAAGTCACCATTACTTTCGCAAGAAGAGAAATGGTTACAAGACTACTCTACCATAAATAATTGTCGACAAATGCAATAAAACTAAAAAAACTCACTAATGAGTCAAGATGCGGACGACTTAAAGCACTTTTTCATGGTGAGGAAAGATCACGTGTTCGTGAAATAAAGACAATTTCAGAAATTTCAGCAACAGAACTGACAAAAAATTGCAATAAAAACTTGAATACATCAAGGAACATTAAAATTACCAAAAGGGCTATTGGAATAGATTCATTTTTACGGATGAGAGCAAATTCAACAACTATGACAAATCTGGAAGGTGTAGAGTGTGAATATGAAGTAAAAAGTTTCAAGAAAAAAATTTGTATTGAACATTTAAAAATAGGGGTCGTTAGTGCTAGTGTGGGGATGTATGTGGGCCATAGGGGGTTGGGAAATTTACATGAATAAATAACATTAAAAATTAATAAATTAAAAAAAAAATGAATAAATTAATTATTTAGTCTTAAGTTCTTAACTATTACGAGATAAAGAAAAATTAGACACCAGCAGAGTGGAATGTATTTTCTAGACAGATACGTCCTTCATCAGCACTCTTCGTATCTATCCACAAGGTAGTTTCAATTGTTATTAATTTTCTATTTAAAAAAACTTATCAAGAACAAATAAAACAAAATATATAAAGAGAATAAAAATAAAGAAAAATGTTTGCTTGCAAAAAGCTCTATCTCCTAAGAAATTTAATATACAAATTAAAAATGTCTCATATTATTTCTTTTAAATAAAATATTTAAAAATAAAAAATTTAATTTTTTACACGATTTTAGTCCATTTAGCACGATTCAAAATCTTTTGGGCTTTTGGGATTTTTTGTCAAAATTATTTTTTGCGAAATACACATGTTCATATCACTAATTTAGTGGAATTCCCTTTATGTGCATATAAGCAAATTTACTTGTCAGAGCAATGGAAAAGTCTTAACATTTTGTGAACTATCAACGAATCCCTAAAAGAAAACGTTGAAAACTACAAATAAAAACCTAAAACGTAAAAGCCAATATTTAAATTTTAGATCGCCATCGAAATGGAGAAGGCTTAACATTGTTTTGTTTAAACGAAGACACAGTAAGAACTATAAAAAAAAATTAAATTTAAATTAGGAAATCGGTGATTTCTGGGTCGAAGTCTTCATCATCATGCAAATAAAATATATGTACGTTTATGTATGTAATTTAATAAAATAAACATGAGTTCTTGTTCTTAAAAATCCTTGTTTTTCACTAATTTGAATAGGATATAAGGAACCAATCACCTATTTTTGGATAGGATCATGGAACCAATCTACCGCGTAAAAACAGAATTATGTCTAATAGGAAATGGATTATAATTAAATTATTATTACTCGTTTTACAAAATGTTAGTAACTTAATAGCAATTGCTACGAAGTTATTTGTTATGGAACTTTGGCACCGCCTTTTTTTTCTTATTTGTTCTAATTAATAGGCACCGCGAATTTTATCTTTTCTGACCTGCAGCTGATAGATGTGTGGACTTTAACTCTTATCTGCCTCTACCTCTACTTCTACAGGAATAAAGTACAACTCACTACCTGTCATTTTGCCATATTTTTTTTTTTTAATCAATACTCCCTGAACAGCTGTTTTTAGAGTTGTATTCTAATTTAATTGATATTTCTATACTAAAAGGTCCCCTTAAATTATATTTCAACTCCTTTTCAAGGGACATATTACAATTTTGTAACTTTATATTAGAATTAAATTAACGAAATAAAAAATGAAACTCTGTTATTGAAATAGAAATTTAAAGTCCTTTAAAAATATTTTCATTACAGATATTGTGGCAATTTTAAAGTGGATGTTCATGTAGAATAAAAAAGTAAATAATTGAGTAAAAAATAAATTTAAACAAACATAAGCAGAATGCAAAACTTGAAAAAAAAAATTTGTTTTCTTCAAATTGAATTGGTACTTAGGATTATGTTCTCTTGACATCATCTAGCAAAAGCAAACCAGTATGACAATAAGCCTTTATGTTTAGATATTAAAAGAAAAATCTGCAGGGTTTTAGCCTTTTAATATTTGTATGTTGCTTTAATTGATTGCGTTGTAGTCTGAAACTCCGTCTTTATATGTATGTCTATGTATGCTTGGCTGATTTCTCTAGTTTTTTTTACAAATCCTTGGCAATCCCACTTTAGGCTACAAATGTTTTGAAAAATGAATTCTTAAAAACTCGGTTAAATTTAACCACACTTTTAAGTTGACACATTTTGCTATTATTTGTGTTTTTTAAGACTCCTTAAAACTTTTTCGACACACAAACACAGACTTTGCGTACTTGTTACAGACAATAGAATGAAAAAAAAATTGTTTAAAAGTAGATGGTATAAAAATGAAAACCTAAATCAATAAAATAATACTAATGGAATACACACACACACATATATGTACATGACAAACCATTCTTGTCGTTTTAAGCAAAAATGGTTATTGTAAAAATCATATGACTGAAAAATTAAGAAGCATCAGAAAACAAATAAGAGTGTTTTTATAATCAGTCTGTCGCCTTGTACTTTATATGCCTACCCCTACTAATTCACAGTCAAAGAAATAATGCTGTAGATTTGACGTCTTATTAAACTATTTCTCTTTGTGTTTGCCCAATTTTCTTAAATTGCCATTTCATCGCAATTATTAAAATAAGAATGCCAAAACAGAACAGAAAAATTTCGAAACTTAGTAAGTTTTTCATAACACCTGATTTGTTAAAAATATAGTATAGAAAAACCATGGTATCTACAACAAAGTAAATAGGTGATAGTGAATTTTACTTAAAGAAAACTTAATTTAAAAAAAATTAATTTGGCGCTACTTTGGGAGAAATCGAACACCATGTGCACCGTCCTGTTGAAACCATATGTCTTAGTCGGCGTGAGTGCTATCAGCCTGACTTTAAAAGAAGTATGGTCCTATGAAGTCTTCAGCTGAAAATTCACACCAGTGGTAAAATTAAACAGGTCTTCTCACTTCAGGCTTTCTATAAGGCATGCTTAGACCTTCTCTCTACGTCACAAATTTTTCTTTGATTTCTAAAGAAGGCCTTTTAGAAGGCCTTGGCTGTCCCTTCTAATAGATTCAGTAAACATTTCTAATTTCCTTTCTTTCCCTTTTCTTAGAACGCAACCTACACATTCCTACTTCCCTTCTCTTAGAAGCGAAGTAAGAATGCGTACTCATTTTATTATTTTTCTATTTTTAGATTTCTTATTTAAAAAACACAAAAGTTCATTTAATTGCCCATTATCTAATTCACTGCTGCTTACAATAGACAGCATTAGTGGATCAGCCTGGTTCGGTTCACCAAAAAATGACAATAAATTTACATCGCCTAATAAAATTCAAACAAAAATAAAAATCTTCTCCCATTAAAAATTCTTAGCTTTTGCAACGAAAAGCGTGCTAAAAGGCATTATATTGAAGGCCTTATAGGAAGACAACTTGTGTAAAAAAGATATGAGAATGTAATGCTAACGGAAAGCCTGGTGACTCCAAAAGAAGGAAAAAAGAGACTTTTTAGAATCTTTTAACCACTGGGGTGTTAGGTTGTTTTGTAGGAATTATATATGGATACTCTAAACAACAAATACCTAAAAACCTACCCTAAATATCTAATAAAGCCACAAAAATGTACTTTTGGGAAATTCCTTACAACTATAATTTGAAAACATTATTAAAGGAGAAGTATTTCTTTATCTTTTACATAAATGCTAAATTTATATTTTACGCTAAAAAAATATAAAATATCTACATATTATTTTGCTACTGACATTTAAAGTTCTCATTCTCCCTATACCTTCTATATTCATAAAAAATATGTGTAAAATTAATTCTAGGTATTAATTCTAGACTCTCACAAGGAGACCAAAACATATACAATTTTCAATCAGTAGCATGCCAACTTTCAACAAAGCAGGTTTATGTCGCATTGTGTAATAAAATAAGCACTGAAAATATTTAACCATATCCAAAAATTTTTTCAGTTTGAAATAATATTTATTATTTAAATATAAAAAATATTTTGGAAACAATATAATCACGTCAAGTCTGATTGAACTACACCTTGATACTCAGGAATAGATGAATGTATGATATTAATATATCCTAGCAAAAAAGGACGAAGATTAGATGTTCTTCGAACCATGAAAATTTAAAAATATGACCTTTTAATGGAGACATTATTGACGAACAGGTAAATATAACTTCAGGCATAATTTTTACACTACTGACACCTAAAAAATTATATACTAACAAAAAACTTGACTTTACTTGTTTACACAAGTAGATTGAGTCAACAAAATATCTGTAACGAACTCTATTTATACTAAAACACCCAACTCCCTAATGCTAACCTTGACATCGTTTGATAATGATGTTTCTACATCGTAAGCACTCGCCAGACGTACCAGCTGAAAAACTTAACTAAATTAATGTAAGAGTATATTTTTGTTCATTATGGTATAAATACAGCTGGGATGAATGACGAATTCGTCCACAAAAACGCGTTGCGTCAATTCGTCGATGAGAAATTGAGACGAACAAAACTTCAGTGACAATACAGATCTCTGTGATGATATAAACAGACTTTGACTTCCTCGATGATAGTTTCACTGTTATTCCTTTTTATTCAACAGAAAAAAAAAACACAAAACAAAAGAGAAGAGAAGAAATATTAACAAAATAATAACTTGTCCCGTTCCACACTGGCAATTTTTGTTACTGAAACATTTTGTTCATACTTTAAAAATTGTGTTTCCGACGACTGTATACCTTTATACAGCCACTTTCATGTCGAAGAGAACAAACAACAACAACAACAATAGGGAGTCACAGCAGAGTTTCATGTACATTTTATTTAATCTCCCAACAACAAATGCATGTGTTGCAGAAACAAAAATTGCACGTGTGGAATGGGACTTTTAAAACAAAATTATACAACTAAAAATTTTTATTTTAATTGTTTGCCGAATTACATTATGCAACTTTAGTCGCTGCAATCTTTCTCGTTTCTCTTTAATATTGCATTTGTGTTTATATCGAGCAAATTTTATTGCAGCAATTTTTACTGATGTATATGTAGGTTTTTAATGAAATCACTTTTTTAATTTTGATTAATTATTAGTATTTATTTAATTAATCGTTATTCTCAGTTATTTTAATAATTTTTCCAAAAGTAATCAGATGTCGTAAGCAAATGTCTGTGTATGAACATAGACAAAATTTAAAATTTTCATACAAAATGCAAACGTTTGTAAACGTTAAGATTTACAAAATCAGTAATACCACTCACTAACCTGTTTTAAGAAATCTCGAATCGTTAAAAAAATTAAACAACAAAATTATCGACTTGGCTACGCACCAATACTTTTAAAGGGCAGCATTCCTATCCTACACAAGCGTACGATTCGATCATAAAAAATCTGATAGAATTCTATCCTACTCAAACCTACTCTATCCTACTAAAAATGGCGTGCCACCGTATCATACAAAACAAGATTTTGCAACTCTGATCGCTTGGAAAAAAACTATTTTATGAATTTTTTTAACAAGATTATCAAATCTCACAGACCTGTCAAAAAGTCTGTTAAACACATACATTTCTAATCCACACTATCATACTTCTTTGTTTTTGAAAGATCGTACGACTGAGTATGATAGTGTATCATGGCCTTGAACAATACTCATTATTATTTTTATTTTATTATAGCTGTTATTGTTGACAAGACTACTGTCGTCAAATAAATGGCTATCATTTCTGAGTTCTTTATTTTGTCGACAAGAGCGTTTTTCTTTTTGTACTGGCTTTCGAATATTTGGAAAACGAATTTTTGGTTTGCATAGTCTTATAGTTAAAATGCGAAAATAATACAAATATAAATAATAAGTACATATTTACTATAAATTAATACAAATTAGTTCATATTTTATTTTATTGAAATTTTTATAAATTAAATGATTTCTTTCTATACAGCACCCAAAAAATTTTTTTTTATTATTTTATTTATTTAATTATTTATTTATTTATTTATTTATTTATTTATTAAAATATACACATAATAACTTCATACAGACTTTGGCAACACAATTTAATAATAATAATTTGTTTCATTTCTATTCCTCTTTGTGCTTTTTGGGACAGAGATGCCACATTTTGCCAATTAGCGTAGATACAAAAATAGTGTTGTCTAATATCGTTAAAAAGTAGTTAGTAAATCCTGCGGTCGTTACTGCAAACAACAAAAGTTGTTGACTAATATAGCGATTGTCGTATTGTTAAACGGTAGTTTAAACGGTAGTTTAACAATACGACGATACAATAGTTTGGGAAATTTATGACGCAGAGATTTCAGAAATAATATGCTTCAAAAATAATTTCTTCCAAAATTTTAAATATAGTCGAAATTCTAAAGAATCTTGAGATATATAAGACAGTTCATATGATAGATCTAGACTGGAATAAGGCAAAGCTGGAACAAGATGATGAACTCAAGCAATGAATATTTTGGTCTGCGCCTATTAAGCGTAGAATTTCCAAATGTGCGGATGCTTCAACGACCTGAAATGAAATTAAAAGAAGATAACATTCCTTCTTCTGGAGTCAGAAGATAATTAAAATTAGAAACCATTAAAATTGCAAAATTTATTTTAACAATCATTTATAACAGTAAACAAAATTAAAATGATAAAATTAGCTTGTGTTTGATATAGAAAAATGGAGAGCTCTTAACATTATATAAATCGTCTTTATTTGTATTTCCACTGTAACTATTCACAAATTGCATCAACAAAAATATATTTCACTTTGTATCTTCTCATTTTATTCAAACAATTTAATTATTAAGTTGGGAATTCAAACTCTTCTGAAAAAAATTACTATAAACTTCAAGGAAGCAATTTTGCTAGTTTAGAAATAAGAAACCTCAACTAAAGGTAGTAATGTTATTCTCTGGTGCTAGGGGTTTTCCTTGCTTTCTCTTTATTAAGTATTTGGTTTCTTTAATAAAATAATCTTCTAACCTGTAGTAATATCACATAGATATTTTACGTTTTATATATAAAATTTTTTACACAAGGATATACAAATTGGATGTACTTAAGCATATAAAAAAATTGATTGTAACAAAAGAGCAGTTTTTCTTGTGGTCACCGGATGTTGTCTAGCCATAACATGAAACCACTTTTTACTACAGAGAAACGGATGAGAAAAAGAGCGTATGTCATGCGAATGCTTTTAGATTTAAGGAAACTTTAAATATTTAATTTAAAGAGTTGGTATTCGGAAGTAAAACCATGAGATGTCTGTGTAAGGAAATTAAATAAATGGAATAAATATAAAAATTAAAGGACTCTTTTTTATGATTTTAAAGCATTAAATCGTAATAAAAATATATTATAAAGGAAAAATATTAATGATGGAACAAAAATTCACATAGTAAATACTATTATAATGTTGTCATTACTTGTCGTATTTTTAGTTCGTTAAACAATTTTAGATTTTTAATAATTTTTTGGGTATAAAAATTTGTATAATTATAATGTTTAATGAATAGCGTGCTATATAACCCAAATTACAAATTCACTGAAATTGATTACTACGGGGTAAGCGAGTTTCTATGGTCATTTCCCTAAGTCAAATTTTAGATAAGCTAAAGATACATTTAAGTTGCAAAATTTTGTTGACTAAATAAGAATTAAGTTCAAGCAATTTAAAACAAAGTATCAAAGCTTAAACAAACCAATAATAACCAACAGTAAATTTATACTTTCCTACTTCAATTCTACACTGTGCCTCGTTTCTGTAACATATGTGAGAAATTATTATAGTCATCTTGTTTTAAACAGGGTGAGCTACAGATAATGGCAAACTTTTGTAACAATCAACTACAAAAATGAACCTAAGATCTCAATAAACAACTTTCTAGAACATATGAACTTCCAAAACGCAAAAGTTTTTCACTTTTGCGGCTACCTAAGCGCTACCTAAACGGTGTTAAGAATCATTTCTAGGAAGTTCATATGTTCTAGAAAGTTGTTTATTGAGATCTTAGGTTCATTTTTGTAGTTGATTGTTTCCTTGAATTTTGAACGGTTTGCTACCTATGGACCTGAACAGGGGAAAAAAGGTAAAAAAAAATTGAATTTTTTTAAAGTTTTTTGCGATTTTGACCTTGAAGATGAAGTTTTTTTGATTTTATATGTTAACAATTTTTGTTCTTTATGACAAGAGCTACAACTTTGACTCAGAGGGTATATCAAAATTTCAAACGGTTTGCAAAATATGAGCTTGAGGAAATGATCATTTCTTTGCAAAAATGACATCGAGGCCCACATCTTTGAGGGCCCATAAAAAAACCTGGAGGACTTTGGGCAAAACTGGGAGACAGGGGTCTTTTTTTTTTTTGTCTTTTATGACGTAGTGGTGTCAGTATATGGTTATTTTGCCATGACTTAAAAAATTACACAGTATGTAATTTTACTTTTTTGATTTCTCTTTTATGTATCTTCATATTGGTAAACCGTTATAGAACGTTGGTAGAACGGAAAGTTCTCCAAACCCACAAAACACTATAAAACAACAATCTGGATATAGTGAGCAACTTATTGAAATTAAACAAAGTCCAAGATTTGTAATATGATGAGATTCAAGCTTGCAAGCATATCTGCACTAAACAAGACTATTCTGAAATTCGTTTAATAATAGCCTGAGCCGCTTAGATAGCGCGAAGAGGCAAAATAAGGAGGATAAGCTTATATCAAATATCCGGCCAAAAATGAAATACAGCTCTCATGTATGAGTTTTTATGTGGAATAAACTCCCTGCGAATGTTTTTCCTTCCAATACCAATGTAAGAAATTCTTTCCATAATTAAATTTCCTAGTTGTAGCACAATGCGCTGCATGAGTTAGGGTTCTACTGAGTGCTAGTCCAAATAAAAAGACATGGTCCTCTTCTGTAGTGTTCTATCATCTGTGCAGTTATTAAGCATAACATATTCTGATTAAATCTAAGCAACTTTTTCGATTTTCTGTCTTCTTGAGCACCATTGGAGCTTGTGTACAAGTAGCTTAGTGACATATAAATAGCTGTCCTGTACGCAAACATTCTTTATGTTGCGCAATTGGGAAGTGTCTATAGTAATCATATTTATCATATCTTCCTAGCTTTTTACTTTCGGAGTTGGCTTATCGTTTATCCGACTTTATAAGCAATTTATAATCTTCTTATAAGGCATTTTAATGGTTTCATAGCTAAATAGTGTAAGTGCCATGGAATATCTACTCTTGATTTAATTTTTCTTCTGCCGCCCTATTAATTCAGTAACTTTACTAGTTCCCCTCCACGAGAAGGTAAAAATCGTTTTTCCGGTAGCAAAAAATTCGTGACAGCAGAAAATCGAAAGAAATGTTCTGATTGCAGAATTGAAGAAGAATTTCTAAATATTTTTTATTCAACTGTATATCGAAAAAACCTCTGAATTATATCAGTCTAAAATATATGTTTTTAATTAAAGTATGAGTTCAGTGTTTTGATTTTAAGTATGAGTATAAAATACAAACTTTTAATTTATTTCTTCACTGGGTTACACATTTTTTTTTTGTTTACTCGATGAACATTTTATGCGTGTAGGATTTGCAAACGAGGAAGGAAGCAAATGCGAACACAAAAATGATTTTATATAGTAACGCTAACACTTATTTATACATGAACAAAATAAATATATTCAAATTTAATTTTGCTTATCATAAAAACCCTAGGGTATGTTATTCAAAGTCATTTAAGTGTACACGTACCACAAAATAGACCATAATATGGTCTTTTTTTTAAATAAAAAATCAGGTCAAAATGCCAAATACAGTAAACATATTTAAACATGGAATACAAATTGTTTAAAGGATGTACCAACCATTTCGCAAGTTTATAAATGTAAAAGAAATTACTGTTTCTTCAAATGTTTCTTTTATTGAATCATACAGCAAATTGAATAGAGTTATGTAAAAATTGAACATCGGGCAAATATTTTCATCAACTTTAATAACACAAAATTACTTTCTTCGAGACTTTTCATGACTATTTTATAAATATGGCTGAATGTCAGAGGTGCATCGTATTATTTTTCTCTTCAATGCACGAGACGATGTGGGCTTTCCGACAAAATATTTTACTGTTTTTTATCTAAAATATAAAAAACATAAATGTTTGGAATTTTTGTTTGTCTGTCTGTCGGTATTCGCATCATGTAGAAAATACTGGATGAATATTAATAAAATATATCTAGTATATCGATTCGTATATAGGATACATCTTAGAAAGCAGAAAAAGTAGTGAAAGTATGCGTTTTTAGCGACGTAAAGGTACAGTAAACTTGACAGCACCTTTTAATTTTGACAGCAGGATATTTTAAATTATAGATTTTTATATAAATTTTAGAATTTTATATAAAGCATTTGCTTTCGAATAATTACAAAGCGATGGGTACCTCTATATAAAGTAAATATATAAACCATTTCTGAAGCACTGCATAAGTAAGTGTCTTAATTCCGTGTGGAGTTGTCAGTCTCCCATCGGACGCGTCCCCAGGTGGCGGATAGGGGCGAGCGTATGTACGGATCTCCTGTGTCACACCACCATATGGCCACAGGAGGTCTGACAAAGCTCGGGCGGGGTCTGGGCTTTGTGAATTCTGCTAAGTAGTTGCACAAGGTCTAGACACTGCTAGGCTGGGTGGGACCAACCCTTGTTTCTCTGGCATATCTTGAGCAGGGCAACCATTCACCCATAATGGTACAATGCTTAGGATGAGTCAGAAATGCCAGTCACTTCCCTGGATACACTGCACAAGTGGTCCAGGGAGGTGGCTCGCATTTCAATAGACAGGGGACCTGGTTTCAATCCAACCCGCGGACCAAAATTGACACCACTTGTAGGTTAAGGTGAAGGTAGCAGTGCTGAGAACCTGGATGGCTAGTCAGTGGTTAAAGAAGACTAGTTCCTAACAGCTCCCCTCCGACGCCAAGGCACGGGTTGGTTGTATTTTCAGTTGCCTAGTCCATGTACGCCGTCACTGCATGGATCGTCGACCCTTTACGCGCTTACTCGTGGGAACTACATGAAAAACACTAATAAAAACACAAAAAAACCAAAACAAAATACAGCAGGAAGCGAGCAGGGGAAACCCTCGCCCACCAACTGCAATTCTGTCCCAGCAAACCAACCTAAGGTTGATGCTGTGGACAAAACCAACGAGGTACCACTCGACTATTCGGCTGGTACCTCTTCGGCCCGTGCTGGCTTAGTACCAGCAGAAACCCCTGCTTCGGGTGCCACGGCTACTGTCGTGGACAACCCAGCGGTAATTGTACCATCTGTACCTGTGGAAACCCCTACAGGCTCAGATGTGCTACGTCCCCCCGCCCAAACGGCTGTAAAAATTGCCCCCAAAGACCGCAAAAATACATCCAAGAGGGCCTTTATCGAA
Source organism: Phasia obesa (assembly GCA_949628195.1). Lineage (NCBI taxonomy): Eukaryota > Metazoa > Arthropoda > Insecta > Diptera > Tachinidae > Phasia > Phasia obesa. Next base: position 75,178,749 of record OX451217.1, on the reverse strand, counting down.
GGGCGCGCCGCCCAACGTCTAGTCGACAGACTTGGCAACACGCCAGTCGACAAATTAACTCCGGAGGAGAAATCCTCCCTATCTTGGGCAAAAGCCCATCTGGCTGCTGCTGAAAGCTCCAAACCTGTTGCAGATGTAGAAAAACCATCTACATCCGCAGCGCCCAAAAGGCAACGATCGGGAGAGGAGAAGATGCAGCAGCATAACCTACAACCGGACATCAAACGTCCAAAAACAATAATAAATCCATCATCCAGGGTCATAAATAGACCTTACAGTGAGGTTGCTAAAGATCCACTGATAAGGGCTATTATTGACAATAGCAACTGTGACGGGGCTATCTCTCGTGAGAAATGGGAGATGATCCGTCTCAAATTGCTGGAAAACTTTTTAAATGATGAAACCAGTCCAGCGCCTCAAAATGTAGACGCTGGCTGGTTTCAAGGTCACATTAAGCTGCTCTCATGCACAAGTGAGAGTTCAGCATTACAGCTCAAACTGGCAATCACATCCTTAGGGGAAGTGTGGCCCGGTGCAAGATTGGATGCGGTCCCGGTCAGCGATATACCACGAAGGCCGAGATCCATCGCAATCATCCCCAGGGAACCACACAACCCTGCGACGATCCTGTCGATCATCCGGAGAGGAAATGCCGATCTACCGACCAGTGACTGGAAGGTAGTGAAGGTTTCCGAACCGGAAGGGTTGACTAGGAAGGCGGTGGTGGTTCTTAACAAAGAATCGTTGTCACCACTACGGAAGAGGCAAGGTAAGATATGCTATGGTTATGATAGTATCAAGCTGAGCATCTACCGTGGTGATGACAAAGCCAAACCCGGCACCTCCTACAACCAATTGGAAGGGTCGCAATCTGATGATGTGGCTGCCAGCACAAGCCAACAACCACCAACAACAACTGCGGAGATAGATGACATCGCGAGCTCAGTAGCCACGGAGGGTTCACAATCTCAGACTCAGGTCTGGTTGGCGAGCTCTTCGAGCGTCTGGGTGTTGCGGAGGATGACGAAGATGTGCTCCTGGAATCTGATCCGGAGGACATCGACGTCACTGTCATCTATGATCCAGACAGAGATGGTGAAGGTGATTCAGATCAACCTCCACCACTCTAAGGCAGCGTCCGCTGCATTAATTCTTCGTCTCGCAGATCGAGGCGAAGACATCGCATTAATCCAGGAGCCATGGGTCAACAATGGCGTAATATGTGGACTTAATGCACAAGGCTACAAACTATTGTATGCAGCAACTTCAGGTAACAATAACAAAACTATTAGATCCTGTATTTTAGCAAAAGATCACCTTAATATCTTCATTCTATCTGATTATAGTGATGAAGATTCGGTGACTGCAGTGTGGGAAGAGGCAGAATCTGCGGTTTGGATAACCTCTGCATACATGCCGCATGACCAGGACAAACCTCCACCCAATAACTTGGTCAGGAAGATGGCCAGAGCAGCGAAGGCCAAAAACATCCCTACAATAATAGGGGCCGACGCAAATGCACATCACCATATTTGGGGTAGCTCCGATACCAACAACAGAGGTGAGTGTATCCTTGATTTTATATTAAATAATGATCTAGTAGTCGCAAATAGGGGTTCTGAACCCACTTTTGTTGTATCAAATAGACAGGAGGTGCTGGACATCACGCTTGTCAGCCTGCACTATGCATTTTTAATCGAAAATTGGAGAGTCTCTACAGACTGTTCTTTCTCCGATCATCGTTATCTTGTCTTTTCCATTGTTAGGAAGAAAGCTAGGACCGTCGCTTACATCAATAGACGTAAGACGGATTGGGAGAAACAGAAAATGCTCCTTTCAAATATACTTAATCCTCCCACAACTATTCGGGATACCACGCACATCGAAGATGCTGTGAATAGACTTACCAACGCATTTAGAGATGCAACGAATAAGTCCTGCAGACCGTCGATTCAGCGTTCGAATCGCAGACCTACATGGTGGTCAACGGAAATAGCGGAATCTCGTAAGATCTGCCGCAAACTTTTCAACGAGACTATGAGGACAGGGAACTGGTCACTCTACAAATCCTCTGTGAACAAATTTAAGAATCAAGTTAGAAGCGCAAAACGTGAATCCTGGAAAGACTTCTGCAGTGGCATTGAAAGTTTTTCTGAGGCTAGCAGATTGCGCAAAGTACTTGCCAAACAAGCGTCAATTCCTGGATATATTCAGAAATCAGACGGCAATTGGACCACCAGTGCACAGGAGTCACTGGAAGTCCTGATGGACACCCACTTCCCGGGATGTCGATCAACCTCGGGAGTACAATACAGTTCTACCCAAACAAGCCGGACACTGCACGCCGTGAACATAGACACGGATAGGTTGCACTGGGCGATTAAAAGCTTCCATCCTTATAAGTCTCCGGGCCCGGATGGTATAATTCCTGCTGATCTACAAAACAACCTAGATCTGGTGACAACTTGGCTCCTACCGATATATAGAGCCTGTTTATCATTGTCCTATATCCCGGACCAATGGACTAAATGCAATGTGATATTTATTCCCAAAGGAGGGAAATCATCACACACGAAAGCAAAGGATTTTAGGCCAATCAGTCTAAAATCCTTTTTGCTCAAAACGCTGGAGAGACTTATCGACATTCATTTGAGAATGACAATCGACAGGAATCTACTTTCGCCATCCCAACACGCTTATACGAAGGGCAAATCTGTTGAGACAGCATTACACTCGCTCGTGGGACATATTGAGAAGTCGCTAGAGCATAAAAACTACACAATGGTAGCCTTCATGGATATTGAGGGAGCCTTCAATAACATCGAACCGTTGGCAATAACCCGATCTCTAAGAGAGCTGGGGATTGACCAATCGATCATCAGGTTCATAACGAACCTGCTAAGTAACAGGACGATAACGTCTACATTTGGCTCAGCGAGCATTTCCAAAACAGCGGGAAGGGGCACACCACAAGGTGGAGTATTGTCCCCACTATTATGGAATATAGCAATCAATAAGTTGCTCAAAGATCTGGACTCCATGAATTTTAAAACTGTCGCATACGCAGACGATGTAGCGGTGGCAGTATCTGGTGTCCATATTGATATTATCACACAAAGATTAGAGGCGGCACTCAAGATGATCTGCACCTGGACAGAACAGTGTGGACTGAGTGTAAACCCAGCCAAAACTGAACTTGTACTATTCTCAAGAAAATACTAGCTCCCACCCTTCAGGCTACCCGTATTGAGGGGAATACCACTAACTCTAGCACATAGTGCAAAGTATCTTGGCATAATCTTAGACAGTAAACTATCCTGGAAAATGAACATCCAGGCTAGAGCGTCTAAAGCCATCACAGCAATATATATGTGTAAAAAAGCCATAGGCAAGACTTGGGGAATGAACCCGAGAATTGCGAACTGGCTATTCGAAGCGGTAATCAAACCGACCTTATTCTATGGAATCATCGTCTGGTGGAAAGCTCTGGATACCAGGGCAAATATCTCTATTATAGAGAAAGTATTTCGTAATATGGCGATCCTAATAACAGAAGCTATTACGTCAACGCCGACGAAGGCACTTTTTGCTATGCTAAACTGGTTACCAGTTGACCAGCTAGCCAGGAAGCTTGCACTAAGAACGGCCGTTAGACTGAATGTCACTGGTACATGGAACCATAGACTGTGGGGCCATGCCAGTATTCTGGGAATCACGAATATTATCCCCGGACTTATAGACTACTGCATCCCAAAACCCTTCTTCATGCGAAACTTCGATTTCGACATGACGGAGGGCCACCCACCACCCCCTGGCTCACTCTGCGTGTTCACAGATGGCTCCAAAAGGGGGGTGGGAGTTGGAGGTGGGGTCTATATAGAGGAATTTGGAATCAAGATGTGTTTCAGACTCCCAAATGAATGTAATGTTCTACAAGCAGAAATATCTGCTATCAAAAAAGCGGCAAACTGGCTAAGGTATCACAGAATATCGAATAGGGATATCTGGTTTTGTACCGACAGTAAAGCTGCCATTATGTCCCTAAAAGGTGTGTTCAGCACATCAAATCTCGTCCTGGAATGCCGGACATCCTTAAATGCGATGGCGGAAAATTCAACGGTCACCCTTAAATGGGTGCGGGGACATGGGACTACCTTAGGCAACAATGTTGCTGACGAACTAGCAAAGAAGGGAACTCTGCTTCATGATGGCGCCATTGACGTCTATTGTGGCATTCCCCTCTCTGCATGCGGGCAACGAATAAACCGTGCTCTTTATGACCTGGCCCAGGCCAGATGGTCCGATGAGTCAACTTGTCTGACGGCAAGGACGATCTGGCCCTTACTAGATCAGAAGAGGACGGATTCATTACTTCGGATGCCGAAAACACAACTGCGTGACTTTATATCTACGGTCATTGGGCATTGTCTATTCGGAGCCCATGCAAGAAGAATGGGCCTCCCTTACAACGACTTTTGCAGAAGCTGCCAAGATGAGGAAGAGGAGGAAACGGTCGTTCACCTCCTCTGCCTATGCCCTGCACTGGAATACCAACGACATCAAAATCTTGGACAACGGTATTTCGGGAGCCTATCTTGTGTTTCACTACTGGAACCAAGAAGAATTAACTCTTTTCTGAGGAGCTGCGGTTGGTTCTCCAACCCACTCCCACTCGGCGAGGCATGAAAACGCTTGTTTGCTGTCTCGGCCAATATGCTATCTTGACACTTTATTTTTCTTAACTTATCTCTCTCTTTTCTTTACCTCCCCCACCCCCCCCCCCCCCCCCCCAATCTTACTCTTACTTTTATTTCTTTCTCTCCGCAGGTAACACAAAGGGACCAATACGTGGACCCAAGTGAGCTGTGTACTACAGCTGCCTGCTTAACCTAACCTAACCTAAGTGTCTTAATATTAGATGTGGATTTATTAAAAGCAAAATCGACCAAAATATTATCAGGACGTCTACGACGCACAGTGCTTTGTCCCCATATAACAATGGGACAAAAATAGAAGGAGTTGGCACAGACTTTCGAAACTTTGCAGAGCAGTTATATATTTAGCCTAATTAAGGTAAATTTTAGTTTTTGAAAAAAATTGAACAAAGACACGCCTACCGCCCATGTCCCAAAATCCTAATGTTAATTTATTTGCTATGTTATTCAACAAAAAAAAATGTGAAATCATATTTTTGGTAAACCCATCATAATTGCTCTTGAAAAAAGACTCTTGATCCTGTCAAATGTCCTTTATAGAAAAAATGCAATGGATCTTATAAAAATTATGCAAATTTTATAAGACTTATAAATACCTATTAGTACAGAAGTGCACATGACTTTTTTTGACTTACGGTCACGCATACTTACGGTGAGAAAAAATTATTCAGGCTTGATCACGCGCAATTTATTTTAGAAAAAAATCCATTCAAATTTCATCGCCACTAGTTGAAACGCTCTCTTCGTCATTAACGACACTTTGTTTTTTATATATTGATAAATATCTTCAAAATCTATATTATTTTCAATCTTAATATTCTTGTACTCACCTCAGAGTAGTATTTTCCACATATTCATAAAAATTAAAGCTTACTTAAAGTTTACTTCATGTCAGATATTTTATAAAAATTACTCCAAGTAAACTTAATTTCTTTATGAAAAAGGGCACTTATATTTTATAGTGACCGCAATGAAATTTTTGAGTCATTATGTTTTATTTAAGTATTTATCTACACAAAATTATTTCTATAATTGACTAAAAATAGTATTAAAAATAATCACAAAAAAAACGACAATATGTTTCTTTAAAGTGATTGTTTTTCCAAAGTCCGGTTCGAATTTTATAATTTTTTTTGCCAATCAATAGAAGACATTATAAGAGTACAAAAACCGGAAAAAAACAGAATACCAAATTTTACATTTTTCGTAATGTTCAATAAAAGTTTAGCAATTTAAGCAATTTAAGCTTTAATTAAAATAAATGCGATCTTTATAAAAATTAAAAAAATATTATAAACAAATTTTATATAATAAAATGTATATGTATTTTATAGGAAATATACTAAGCTATTCACAGACTCAATTTTAGTTCCTGTTCCAAAAGTAAATTTTTAGCGATTATTTTTGTGAAACAATAAAAAACAAAGACACAATTTCAGTATCTTTTTCCTTCAGCACTTTTCCGATTGTAGTATTTATGGTAAACAGTAAAATTAAACTTATATTTTTGGGCGTTTGTAGTTTGTAGTAGAGAAATTCGAGCTAAAAACAAAAAAATGGACTTTAAACAAATTAAATTTTTTTTAAGTTCCCTCAAAATTTTCTTAACTTTTTTTTGACCCTGCTGTTAGAAAACACAACAAATTATCAAAAACAGGAAAAATCCAGAATACCATATTTGTCTTTTTTGGTTAATATTCCATGGAACTTAATAGTTATTTCAATTTTACGTACAGTAAGAAGTCACTTTAGCAAAATGTTTGCAAAACCTTCTAATAACTTATTATTGCTAATAATGTTAGCTAGCAAAAAAACCAAATTTCGATCTTCTGCTTCCAAAATTGATATGTTTGCAGCTGTTTTTATGAAAGAGTCAAAACTAAGTTTTATTTTTAATTAACCCTTTCACCCCTGAGTTTTTTCTCAAAATCTGATAGGTTTTTTTAAATTTTGACGGCATATATAGTTATAAAGCAAAAATATAAGATGTTGGGGATACGTGGGAAATCTGAGATCCTTACAGTTATCCTGGGATATATAATCCCAATAAGGTTTTACGGTGGGACAATATGTCCCAATAAACATAAAAATAGCAAAAACTGACTCGACCAATATATATTTTCTTTTTTATTTATATGAAAAAAAAAACAAAGGCAAAATTAAAAATTCAAAGCTTACAAAAATAAAGGAATATAAAAAATAAATAAATAATAAATAAACCAAAAACAAATAATAATAAAATTCAATGTAAACATATCAAAAATAATGTTTTTATTTGTGAAATGGGGCAAAACAGGAAGGACATAGAGCATTGTTACATCCTGAGCACACGAATTTGGTTTTTGTCTCTTTCTTTATGGAAGTGCAGCGAATGCAACGACGTCGAGATTTGCTTTCAATGGGTAATTGCTCGCCAATATGCAAAAGCTCTGTATTCTTCCGCTTAGATGGTCTGCCACCTGCTCGACGTGTTTTGAGTGCTTTGTGTTTCACTCCTTCCGATATAAGCATTTCAGCCAATGGAACTATGAATTGAATTAATGGCATCTTACGGTGATGATGCTCCATATATACAATCCACGCGTTTACTACACAAAGCATTAGGATTTTAAAAAACACCTTCTTCCACCACTTTCTGGATTTTCTATTCATGTCGTAAACTTGTGTTTTTTGGTCCGCGAGATCGACCCCTCCCATCATCCGATTATAGTCACTTATGACCAAAGGGCAGTCCACTTGCTTTCTTGTGCCATCCTTTTGTTTTCTCAGCACCTGAACTAAATATGGCATGTGGCAATTTGACATGCACAGTACTTCCTTGGAGTCCATCCATCTTGCAGCTGATAAACCATTAGCACCCACTTGAAATTGACTTTGTCCATGATCCAAGCGTCCTTCGAAAACTGGTGTTGCTTTCCGATTTCTCATATACGTTCCAAACGCTGGAAATGGAATGTTCCTTAGCAATGAGACTGACGTGAAAAATCTGTCTAAAATAACTGCAACGTCGTTATTTCGAATCGTAGCTGTTAAATTGAGAATTACTCTTTTGCCAAGAGTGCCGGAGACCTCAGAATTGGTTTCCTTTCCAGTATAAATATTTAGGTCATACGTATATCCGGTCTTAGCATCACACCACATCCACATTTTCTCTCCACGTTTTATGGGCTTCATTGGCATATACTGCTTTAGCACGGAACGGCCCTTGAATTTCGTCATACACTCATCTATTGACTGGAAAGGACTTTCGCTTCGTTCCTCAGAAAACGTTTTTTTAACACAAGCTACAATTTCGGTTTTTCTATGTCATTGAAATATATCATCGATGAAAGGTTAGTGTATCGGTCACGAGATATACTCTTTTTTATAAATTCATTGCCCAAAGAAAGGTTTTTACTCCAATAATCAGCTACAGCCGGAACGTGGTTGTAGTGCATAATTAAGGACACTCCAATGAAAGTCATAATTTCATATTCATCTGTCAAATGTCGTTTCGAACCTTTTACCCTGTTTAGCTTCGTCAACCTTTGATTAGTGCATTCGGCAATTCGAATGTACAAACTCTTTGGGAAAAATTTTCTAAAAACATCATATTCAGTAACCGAAAGAGTGAAATTCAATAATATCTCTGGCTCCCTTTCCGTGGGCATTGTATGTTTAGGCACAAATGTATTGTTTTCGTTAAAAATAGACCACTCGCAAGTAGCAAGTGTAGTAGCTGCATCAGGAGCAACAACAGCACCAAGTGAAAGATCAGCAATCTCGCCATCTACAGTAACGGCACTACCAAGTGCAACAGCAGCACAAGCGGCATCTTTATCCACGGATTCATCGCTTGATTCTATTACATTATCATCTACTTCATCATCTGACGGAGAATAATTGGATCCAGAATCACTGAAGTCGGTACCATCATATTCGGTTTCATCGTCTTCTAACATCATCTCCGTTATTTGGTTATACTACATTCTCTTTCTTGCCATATTCTAACACAAAACACAAAATTAGTAGTTGTGAAGTTATATTGGGATAATAAATCCCACTTGAAATCTTATTGGGATAATATGTCCCATTTCAAGAAAAACCCATTTTACTTTTTACTGTTGGACAATTATCTTGCTGCAAAAAGTTAAAACCAATATTCCGGTACCTACCTTTTGTTATTATATAGAATTACAAATAAAAACACAAAAACGGGGACTTTATTAATAAAAGTACAAGAAGATCTGCGAAAAACACGTGCTCTCACATAAAAAAAAATCACATAACTGACCTACCAGTATAATTCAACACAGATTTTTGTAATTACAACACAGATAACACTTCAAACATTATTGGGATATATTAGGTTTAAGAATATAAAAGCTAAAAAAAAAGTTATTATGTAAGGAACACTGCTGGGATATATGATCCCAGTAGGGGCGAAAGGGTTAAAGCACATAATTTTCTGAATTTTGCGCCCTCTGGCGCCGCCAATAGGACCCAAAACTTAAAAATTCTTTCACATGGGTTCGAATTATGGTGTTAGCTGTCGAATAGTATAACTTTCGTTACAATACAAGATATAGTTATTTTTTGTATTTTTGTCTAAGCAACAAAGCAACGTGGCGGGCATAGCTAGTTTAGTATGAATTGGTTTAGTTACATTACAAATACGTACTTTAATTAGCTAATTATTATAAATTCCCTAAAATTGATCGTCACCACCAGCGATGCCATATGCTTTTTAACAAAAAACTTTGGATTAAAAAAAAACTGATTTTCCGAAGAAAAAACTAAAATAATAATAATTCTTGCAAAAAAAAACCGACTTCAAAACAGACAAACTTAAAATCATGTTTCTTTAAGACGGTAATTATACAATGATTATATTATATTCGAGGAAGATTGTAGCAGGATTTTTTAAATGTCATTGCACAAACTGTCAATTCAGATAAAAAAAACTAATTTTTGAATTCAATAATCTAAAACAAATATCAGTCGATTATCTACCTGGGGAGCAGTACTTCCGGAGTATATAGGGGCACAAGACCCCAGGTTTCTGTGCTTTTTCAGGTCAAACCAATGCCAAACGACTGTCTGTATACAGCGGATAAAAAGTTTGGCTATATACATAAAGTTACACTAACTATTGCGACACCCTGTAATTTCCGAGTTCAAATTTTATACTTGTTATAGCGGTCGTAGCAATACAGGTTCATTGTAAATTTCAACCGTCTGTCTGTAACGGCTTAAAAGTTTGGTCATATATATCACTTTTACATTAACTATTGCGACACCCTGTAATTTATAATTTTAAATATTTATACTTATTTTAACACACATAGTAATGGACATTCTGTCTAATTGTTAAGTGTTTGTCAATAACTATTTAAAAGATAGGGTCATATATATCAAATGACGTCACCTATTGGGACACCCTTTAAATTCAAATTTTAATATAAATACTTGTTAAAGAGAACTTTGTCATACAGATTCTTTGTAAAATTTAACTTTGTGTCCATATACATCAAATTACATCAACTATTGGGACACCCTTTAATTTCCAATTTTAAATATTTATACTTGTTATACCAGACATAGTAGTGAACACTCTGTCTATTTTTCAAGTGTTTGTCTATAACGGTTCCAAAGATGAGGACATAATGGTCAAATTACATCAATAATTGGGACACCCTTTAATTTATCAAAATTTTATACTTGTTGTAATAGCGGACTAAGCAATATAGGTTCTTTGTACATTTCAACTGTCTATCTATAACAGTTGAAAAGTTTGGCCATATATATCACTTTTACATTAACTATTGGGACACCCTTTAATTTCCAAATTCATATTTTACACTTGTTATTTTAGCGGACTTAGCAATACAAGTTCTTTGTAAATTTCAACTGTCTGTCTATAACGGTTCAAAAGTTTGGCCATATATATATCAAAATAAACCAACTAATGGGACACCCTTTAATTTTTAATTTTAAATATTTATACTTATTATAACAGACATAGTAACGAACATTCTGTGCAACTTTCAAGTGTTTGTCTATAACGGTTCAAAAGATAGGACCATAAAGGTGAAATTACGTCACCTATGGGGTCACCCTTTAATTTTTAATTTTATTTTTTAATTACTTTTTGTTATTGGGAGCTATAGTGATATGCACTTTTTTCTAATTTTAAATGGGTGACCTACAAATTTCATAATACACGTAAAAAACGTGTATGTTGTATGGGGACACCCTTTAATTTTTAAACTTTTAAACTGTTTTTAAAATGGGACCAATCTGTAGCCATAACCTTTCTAATGGCGCAAAAATTTTTAAAATCGGTTCAGAAATGACCGAGTTCTGAAGGCACAGACATAAAAAAAGCAACATTCAGACGAATTGATAACCTCCTTCTTTTTTTGAAGTCGGTTAAAAAAATATTCATACATATACACTGCCGCTCACTTGAATAGGTTCACAATTTTTTTCTCATTCAAACTAATTTTTTTTTAAAAATAATAAAGTAATTGGGTATGTTACATACTAAAATTTTAATGTATTGCGATATAAATAAATAAATCAGCAAAAATTGCAGCAGTAACAAATAACTATTTTTTTATATATTTTTTTTCAAAATACTACGTTTTGGAACGTAATTTTTTTGGCTCATTTGAATAGGTTCAACGTCATTAATTTAAAAAAAAAAACAACAACAAATAATTTTTATGTAATTTTTTTATTCTTAAAGATTATTTTATAATGTTTTTATAAAGATTTAATAATGTGTATATCCTCCTTTATTCGATATCACTTCAAAAATACGATTTGGGAGGGAGTTATAAAGATTCTCTATTAATGGCAAGGAAATCTCGGCCCATGATGTTTTTATTCCTTCAATTAATGCTTCCTTGGTTTCATATTGTCTACCCGACTCATATACTTTGCGAGAAAGCAATCCCCAAACATTTTCTATAATATTTAGGTCAGGAGAGTAGGGTGGCCACTCCAAAAGATTGACGTTTTGGCTTCGAATCCATTCTTTTACAACTCTTGCAGTATGGATCGGGGCGTTGTCTTGTTGAAATGTCCACGGAATGGGTCCAAAGACTGTAGAAAAATGGGGAAATGCCTTTTCAAGAACGGATTTGTAACTGTTCGCGTTCATTCTAGCTGAAAGGAATTGAAGCTCACATGTCCCATAGTATGAAATGGCCCCCCACACCATCACACTGCCCTCACAGCTATGTAGACGACTCAGATAACGTTCTTCCTTTCGTAAATCATGGAAATAATAATTATAACCATCGGGACCTTCCAAATTAAATTTGTTTTCATCCGAAAAAACAATACGTTGCCATTCATTTTTATAAGACATGTGTTCACGGGCAAACTCAAGTCGTTTCGCTTTACGAGTGGCATTTAGAGGTGGTTTTTTCTTAATTTTTAATCTTTTTAAATGCTTGGCACTTCGTATAATTCGTTTTACAGTAGCTAAACTTGCTGTAACACCCGTTTTTTGTTTAATTCTTGCAGCAGAATTAGTGGAATTGGAGGCAGCTCTAATGATAGCTCTTCTGTCCGCTTTTGTTGTGACTCTATGAGTGCGTCCTTTCATGTTTTTTACGTAATCTGACTGTTATCTAATATAATTGCTTACGACATTTTGACTTCGACCACTTTTTTTAGCAATATTTCTATGACTTAAGCCACATTCGACAAATGCCTTAATTTTGCCTTTTTCTTCTTCAGTTAGCGGCTTTTTGCGTCCCATTTTAATTTTTTTATTATTATTTTAATTATTTTAATATTGCAAATATTCACTAAGACCAAAAAAAATGTCAAATTTTATCTATTGTTTAAGATAAACTGATTTTATTCGTAATGAACCTAATCAAGTGAGCTAAAATTTACATGTCTTTTTACTGCATTTTTTCATAAAAGCAAAAAATAACAACAACTTTTTATTTTACCGTTAGTTTTTTTTTGTCTAAATTATTAGTATACAAAAGATCTCTCAATTTTAGTTTAAATAAATTGTTCTCTTAAAGTATTTTTTAAGAGAAACTGGAGTAAAATTGCAAAAATTGATGAACCTAATCAAGTGAGCGGCAGTGTATGTATTTATTAAAATATTTTAAAATATAACATAAAATATATAACAAAATATTTCATTTTGCTTATGCCTAAAATAAATTGTTTCAATTTTTTTTAAGAGTTATTTACGTTTTTAGTAAAAATAATAATTTCATATCTATACGAATCCGAAAATGTATAAACCTGAGCCTACGTAAGAATAATTAATTTGTATGTCAACAAATAGTTCGATTAACTAAACAGAAGTTAAAAATTAAAAATATTTGTCTTTATTTATCTATTAATACTGGCCAACAGAATTCTGTTTTATTAATTTTTTTATTGGGTATTTATATGGCCCTGACTATGAAAAAATACTTCACTACTTCACAATTGATAACAGCTTTACTATTTGAAATATACAGTTTTATTATTGGGTCAAAAAATACAATGTTATGAAAATTTCTATTAAACACTATCGAATGATATTTTACAAGATTTCCTTGGATGAACAACTTTAGGTAGATCTCGTAGAAAACTTCAGCAGTAGTCTGACATCAGATGAGATTCCCATTTTCCTGATAACGCTTCTCTTTTGTCCTAATATCCTAATAAAAATGGTTACCCTACTCCTCACGGAAATAGCTCAAATTTTGTGGAAATCGGTATAAATTCCAGTGCAAGAAGTAGATTTTTACGCACATGTTGTACTCTAGCAAGTTCGATAGCATGCACTGAACATTATAGACATAGTCTAACCTGCTCAAAAAATTTTTTTAAATGACCGAGTCAGATTCTAGTTTCCTAGAAATTCAAAGCTTTGATTGATTTCACAAAATTATGAAGAGTTGGATGGCCCAACAACAGGCTTTCCACTTTTCTGTACTTGATCCTGGAAACATTCATGATGGTTTCGAGGTTCCCGCCAAACCATAGACATAGCACACATTTCCGGAATACAGTATGAGGAACCCATGGCTTGTCTCGATTACATAATTTAATTTTAAAGTTGTAGTTTTAAAAAAGTTCTTCTTAGATTTTCGATAATTTTCAATTATAGATTCAAATATACATACTATATATTCAAAACAAATATAGTCAAACCTATCTCCCAACATAGTCGCATTTATTTGGAGCTTGTGACTTTTTTTCTAGTAGTTAAAAATATTAAAATAGGTTTTGGAGTAAGTAGTAAATCGTAAAAACTGACAAATTTATAAAAAAACTTATTTTTTTAACAAACAACTGAAAAACAGAAATGTTTCAAAAAACTTTAAAAATCAGATGTGCGCATGTGGTAACGCTGGTCACCACCCAAATTTTATGTAAGTTAACAAATTTTTTTGAACAAGTTTAATTTCCCTAATAAGGCAATAATTTAAATGAAAATAAAAGCAAGCACTATAAGTCCTTTGATTTCGAGTGTATATTTTTTATACTTGTCACTATAGCGCTGAAAGTAGTATACTATCTGTACAAATTTTTAGAATCGGCTTTTTACGGTGCCAAAGATAATAGGTCACTTTAAGTTTTTAATTTCACAATTTTACACCCTGTGTAAATTTAAAGCTTCTATCCGTAAATTTAAAATTTCTATCCGTAGGTTCAAAAAATAACTCCCACAATCTTGAATTAAGTAACACGTGGAAACTCCCTTCGCCTCTTTTTTTACTTTTATTTCTATTTTCATTTTTTATACTTTCTGGTATTACGAACATCGTTATTCTTACTATGAGTAATTTTAAGAATCAATTACATCAATTACATGTTATTGTGGACATAGTACAATACAATAAAATTATATAGAGTACTAGCTGTGCCCACGCACCTTGTGTGCTTCCTGACAATATTTTGCTCGATTTAGCTTTAAAAGTAATCCACACCAAATTTTCATAATGGATAAAATTCTAAAAATTATTGTAAAGCTCTGTAAAAGGTGTTTTAAATATTTTAATAACAACGTATTTTCACAAACTGAAAATATTTTGTCATTATTTTATAACAGCGTCATCTATTGCGCAACCGTGTTTAAAATATCCCGCTTTCAATTCATTTTGTCGTTACTTTAAAACAGTACCATATGTTGCGCAACAGTGTTTAAAATATTTCGCTTTGCCTTTAAATCGGTAAAAAAAAATCGGTAAAAAAAAAAACGGTAAAAAAAAATCGGCGTGCTTTTATTGTTGAACTAAAAACTTCTTTAGGCCCGTTGACCACTTTTTGGTTGAAGAAAAATTATTGAACTCAAAAACAGTCGTCACCATTATTGAAGTGAAAACTTCTTTAGGCACGTTGAGACAGTCTGGCCGTCTGACGGTCTGACTGTCTGACGAACTGCCGGTCTGACTGTCTGTCGAACTGCCGGTCTGACGAACTGACGATTTGACTCACTATCTGACAGTCTGACTATTTGACGGTCTGAATATTTGAATATCTGACTGATTGTTTGACGGACTGACTGGCTGTCTGACAGATTGTGTGACGATCTGACGGACTGTCTGATGGTTTGTCTAACTGACGGTCTGACTATCAGATGGTCTGTCTGACTGTTCTGTCCATCGGTGTTCCTGCCATTCAATTTGTTTTTATGCAAACAAATGAAAGCCTGATTTATTTCATTCTGTTTGCTCAATGGTAATTTTAACCAGAGTACCGAAATGTACACTCACTGTTCATTTATGTATGAATGTTGATTTTTGAATGTTCATAAATGAAAAATTTTGAACCCTGATTTTAACACACAATCGTTAGCAAGATTGCAATGTTTTAGTTTGAAAAAAGCGAAACGATACATATTCTCTCTGATACAGATTTTGTGCTGATTCACTCAACATGTTTATATTGGTCACTCTATTCACTCTAACATATATTTTTACAAAGGAGTTTATGCTTTATGATCTTTTTGTTTTGCATTTCATAAAAAAATCGTGGGAAAACGTAATCATAAGTTATTAAGTTTTAACTTCTATTGGCAGTCCCAACGACTGCCCTGCACTTTTTTTCTGCACTTTCTCTTGGAAGTAGGATATTTTTTTGAATATATATTAGAATAGGGATACTAAGGTACCTCCTCAGTAGTTTTTACGTGATGCGAAACCAAACAGAAAGACAGACAGACAGAAAATGAGTTACTATTTTATTATAGATAAAGGTGAAATGATAAAGAATTTGATTGCTTTTATCGCTTATAGTTTTTTTTTAAACCAAAGTCTTTAGCGAGAATCAAACCAGCCACTCCCAGACAGATAGACTAGCGCACTATTAAATTGCTTCATCTAAAGATCACCCTTTAGTTTTTAAGAGTAGCTTTTGTAATACGTATTGTAATTGGGAGATGAAATAATGCGACTTTTGTGAAATTTTGAATACCTGGCCTTTTAGGTTCAAAAGTTACGTGAAAATAAAATGTATTTAAATTATACATTTTTTCATAAATTGCCTTATGTAGATAATTTTTTCAGGTGTACGTTTTACCAAAAGTTAATGCATTTTTTGCAATCAATGTAGGGTTATCTTTCTTAAATGTCACAATTTTTACAAAAAAATAAATCCATTAAGATAAAAATGCACTTAATTTTTTTTGTATAATAATGCTGTAAAATACAAAGACATTCGGTAGCTGATCTTCTAAAATCTGATCTTATAATGAACTTTCTCCACAGATCATGTTCATAAACTTAGACACATCTTTTTTGCGAGAATACGAATTGATGTTCCTGTGCTTTTACTAACACTTTTAGGTGCTTCAAAGAGGCTGGTGTGTTTAAAATTTTGTAATATTTGATTTTTTGCACTCTTTGCAGTTACAACCATTTTTTGAATGAAATCTTTGATTTTTAGTAACCAAAATTTTATATTTTTCAATTATTACTCGACAATGAAAACATGTTGTCCTTTTGTGTATTTATTCATTTTTATTAATCATTAACTCTTTCGTATAAGTATTACTTTTTTATGTTGGAAAATTTATGAAATTAGAAATACCCTTTGCAAAAAGTTATGGTATGTTCATGTCAACTATAAAACTGTATATATAATTGTGGGTGACTTTAAAGACGGCAGACTAATATTTAATTTACAAAAGTTTATATTTTAGGTTACTAGGACGCTTCTAAATTATATTAAAATTTTTAAATTGTTTTAGGAAACTGAATTACTGTGAACGTGATGTGAAGCTTAGAATTGATGTCTTTTGTTTTTATTTTAGAAAACATATATTGAGGAATAAAAGCTCAAATTCAATGGAAAAAGAAACATATCATGTTTATTATATTATAAAACTTCATAAAACCAAAGCAGTCATTACTCTTATTTCGTTAAATATTTCCGGCTGATTAAAGTTAAAAATATAAATTTAGCATTTAAATTTACTAGTCAAACTGTTTACTAACATACCAATTATGTGTTAAGTAGGCTTTGGTTGGGCCTCTCTAACTAATCGATGGGATGGAAAGAATACTTTTTTTTATAAATTAGGTTTTACAGAAAATATCTATGATATATATTTCAAATATAATGACAGATTTTATAAACAGTTCAGTGGTCTACCAATGGGTTCACCGGCACCAACTATTTTCGCTTAACTAGTAATGGAAGAATATTAGAAAACCATATGAACAAATATAGTCTTACTAGCAGGGATAGATTTCTCCTGAACATAGTGGAAAAAACTAGACGCTTTTTACACAAAAACAGACATATCTTAATACTAAATGCTGATAAAGGGAATGTAACTGTAGCAATTAATAAAAAGGACTATGAAAGTAGAATGAGTAATATATTAAACGACATGATGACCTATAAAAGAATTAACAAGGATCCGACATCTACTCTCCAAAGAACAAACAATGAATTAGTGGAGGAATTATTAAAGTATAATATTATTATATATAGATGAAAAATGACGCGGCGATAGCACCTAGAATATACGGACTTCCCAAAATACACAAAGACGACATTCCACTACGACCAATCTGTGCATCAGTGAACTCTCCATCCAGTGAATTATGTAAGTTTTTGACAAATATTTTAAAAAACCTTACGGTGGACTCAGTCTACAACATACGGGATTCAGTGCAATTTAGAAATAGGATTAAAAACATTACCATTGCTGCTGACGAAAAATTGATTTCTTTTGATGTCATATCTTTATTCCCGAGTATACCGGTGGATTATGCAATTAGTTTAATTTAAGAAAAGTAGAATGAGATCGAAAGACATACAACAATGCCCAAAAAACTATTTATAAAAATACTGAAGTTTTGCATAAAGGAAAATAGATATTTTAAATACAATGACAAGATCTAAACACAACTAAGAGGACTGCCAATGGGATCTCCAGCTTCACCCATCGTTGCTGATATAGTGATGGAGGAGTTATTAAAAACAACCATGGAAAAATTTGACGAAAAACCTAGACTGCTTACAAAGTATGTTGACGACCTTTTTGGAATAGTAAAAACAAGTGCAATAGAAAAAACACTTCGTGAACTAAATAGTTTTCACAGAAGAGTAAAATTTACAATAGAAGAAGAGACCAATGGATGTTTACCATATCTTGATACCCTTATAATAAGAGAGAAACAACAATTAAAAATTGACTGGTACCAAAAGCCTACATCATCGGACCGCATTATAAATTTTCGTTCATGCCAGCCCAAGCATGTCATAATGAATACGGCGAAAAATTTAATCCAAAGAGTTCTTACAATTAGCGACACATATTTCCAAGATAAAAATACAGCAAAATTAAAAGATATTCTAAAAAATTCCCATCGAATATTATAAACAGTTTAATAAATATGTCCATAAGTATAACCAAAAAATGGACAAGAAACCGATGGTCTTCAAAACTATGACATATATACCAGGTATCTCGGAAAGAATTGAAAAGGCTCAACTTTATAATAAAGAAAAATACAATGTAGCATTTACTTCGGACAATACTTTAAAAAACATTTTTTCGAATACTAAGAGCAAAGTAGATATAATGGAAAAATCAAATGTAATATATAAAATAAAGTGCGACGTCGACGGAAGTGAGATATGCAACCAAGTATATGTTGGAACAACGAAAAATAAATTAAAAACAAGAATAGCTGGTCATAAATCGGACTTAAAAAATAGAAACAAATTATTGACACAAAAAACTGCACTTATGGCCCACTGTGATGAGAGACAACACAAACCTAACTTCGATAGAGTTAAAATTTTACAAAGAGAAGAACATTACAACAAACGATACATATTGAAAATGCTACATAATGGGTGATTTTTTTGAGGTTAGGATTTTCATGCATTAGTATTTGACAGATCACGTGAGATTTCAGACATGGTGCCAAAGAGAAAGATGCTCAGTATGCTTTGACATTTCATCATGAATAGACTTACTAACGAGCAACGCTTGCAAATCATTAAATTTTATTACCAAAATCAGTGTTCGGTTCGAAATGTGTTTCGCGCTTTACGTCCGATTTATGGTCTACATAATCGACCAAGTGAGCAAACAATTAATGCGATTGTGACCAAGTTTCGCACTCAGTTTACTTTATTGGACATTAAACCAACCACACGAATGCGTACAGTGCGTACAGAAGAGAATATTGCGTCTGTTTCTGAGAGTGTTGCTGAAGACCGTGAAATGTCGATTCGTCGCCGTTCGCAGCAATTGGGTTTGTGTTATTCGACCACATGGAAGATTATACGCAAAGATCTTGGTGTAAAACCGTATAAAATACAGCTCGTACAAGAACTGAAGCCGAACGATCTGCCACAACGTCGAATTTTCAGTGAATGGGCCCTAGGAAAGTTGGCAGAAAATCCGCTTTTTTATCGACAAATTTTGTTCAGCGATGAGGCTCATTTCTGGTTGAATGGCTACGTAAATAAGCAAAATTGCCGCATTTGGAGTGAAGAGCAACCAGAAGCCGTTCAAGAACTGCCCATGCATCCCGAAAAATGCACTGTTTGGTGTGGTTTGTACGCTGGTGGAATCATTGGACCGTATTTTTTCAAAGATGCTGTTGGACGCAACGTTACGGTGAATGGCGATCGCTATCGTTCGATGCTAACAAACTTTTTGTTGCCAAAAATGGAACAACTGAACTTGGTTGACATGTGGTTTCAACAAGATGGCGCTACATGCCACACAGCTCGCGATTCTATGGCCATTTTGAGGGAAAACTTCGGAGAACAATTCATCTCAAGAAATGGACCGGTAAGTTGGCCACCAAGATCATGCGATTTGACGCCTTTAGACTATTTTTTGTGGGGCTACGTCAAGTCTAAAGTCTACAGAAATAAGCCAGCAACTATTCCAGCTTTGGAAGACAACATTTCCGAAGAAATTCGGGCTATTCCGGCCGAAATGCTCGAAAAAGTTGCCCAAAATTGGACTTTCCGAATGGACCACCTAAGATGCAGCCGCGGTCAACATTTAAATGAAATTATCTTCAAAAAGTAAATGTCATGGACCAATCTAACGTTTCAAATAAAGAACCGATGAGATTTTGCAAATTTTATGCGTTTTTAAAAAAAAAAAGTTCTCAAGCTCTTAAAAAATCACTCTTTATTATAAACATCAATAAAGACGAGAGAATGAACTTCAAAACTGATATAGAAAACTGCGCTCAAATTTATCGCAATTTGATAAACAAAAGAACTAAATAATTAGTACAATATTAAATATAAAAACAAGTGGGTGTGTATTTTTTTATTTTGTTTATTGTTACTCATTGTAAGTGTGAATTTGTTATTTTTGTTTAATGTATAAAATATAATTGTATAGGTAATGTTTTGTATATTTATATTTATTGTAGTTTCCTGATGATGCTATCCAGAGGATAGCGAAATATTGAAAAATAATAATAAAAGCACAATTTTTTATTATAAATGACCTTAAGCTTAAAAAACTTATTTTATTACATACAACCATAATTATGTTTATAATATAAACATACTATAATATAATACGAAACATGTGTCAACTCTGAAAACTACCTGAAAAGACAACGCTGAAAATAAAATCATGGCGTGTTGCAGCTGAAAAAAACGATAATCTTTTTGACCATTAGTATACACACGGCAGTTAAGAAAACGACAAATTAAATTCACGTAAAGCCTTTTAAAACAAATATTGTACCTCTATAATAAAACCATTCTCATATCAGCTAAATTTTAATAAAGATTTGAAAAACATGAAAAGCGTTTATTGGTAAATGATTAAAACTTGAATTAATATCTTGACACATGTAAGTGGTTATAACTATATGACAACGTATGATACATATTTATAAATAACAAAAAAAAAAAAAACAAATACATTCACGATTATTTTCATTTAAACTTATATACATACATACATATTTTGATATTTTCTGCTTGCTTTTATATGTTTAATACTTTTAATTTAAAACTATCATTTATAATAAAAAGCAAATTTATTTGTTTATTAGGGTTTTAGATGAACCAATAGCTTACACACATATTTCTGAACTGAAAAAAGGCCAAGACCAAAATATTATTTGTTTATTTTTAGTCATACTTAACATACTATATTTAATAATAATATATTATGGTTATAAATATAATTTTATTTAAAAATATTACAAAAAATTTGGTTCTGGTTTTAATGTTAATATGGTTCAAATCAACCATCATTGTTGATGCGTATTGAATGATTAACTGTTAACGAAAACTTGTTTATCGTGACCAAAGTATTGTTTAAAATAGCTATAATTTGTTCACAACAAACATGTATTGTTACAGAGAATATAGTGTGGGTGCCGTGACCATACAATAACCATGTTCTTTCTTTGCGTGTGTAGACGACCTTTTTGGTATTGTAAAAACAAGCGCAATAAAAAAGATCCTGGCTCCTTTCTTCCTTTCATTACAATATAAAATTTACAATGGAAGAAGAAACCAACGGAAAACTTCCGTGCCTGGATACTCTGGTTGTAAGAAGGAAAAATAAAATAAAAGTATATTGGTACCAGAAATCAACATCTTTTAGAATAATTAGTTTTTACTCTTGCCAACCAAAAAATGTTATAATAAATACCGCAAATAATTTTATTAAAAGAGTTTTTGGTATGAGCGATGAGATTTTTCATACTAAGAACTTAAAAAGAGTTAAGGATATTTTAGAAAAAAAAATTATTTTCCCAAACTCTTAATTAAAAAGCTTTTGATTAATTATAAAAAGAAAAAGGCGATTGAACAAAAAGAAACTAATAAAATATATAAATGCACGTACATATAAGCAGCGAAGAAAAATTAGGAATTGCAAACACATCGAAAAACACGTTAAAACAATTATTTTCCAAAAACAAGAGCAAAATGGACAAAATGGATAGCGATAACAAAATATATGAAATCAGCTGTGAGGGAAATGACAATGACTTGTGCGAGTAAGTATATATCGCAAAGAATGGGAAAAAACATTAATAATATATCGACGCAAAAACAGCACTAGCAGCGTTGGCAACTTGGTGCGTTTCGCACCATTTTGGGTGCCTTTTCAATTTTTTTGTGCGAAAATTTTGAGGTGCGTGGTGCGTTTTTTTTTAAATTTTGGTGCTTTTTTTAATTTTTGGTGGCACCAACAGTGCAAAATATTCATAGTCATTTTTACAGACCATAATAAGAACAACTAGTAATGATGTTTAAGACATACCAAATCATATGCACAAAGTAAAACGGTATTGTTGTTGTATGAATTTGTGTTATGTTAAAAAAAGGAAACTTTTCACTGTAAGAAATTTGCTATCCCTACAAAACACATTGGTTTTCCCATTCAGCTGTTAGGCAAAAGACCTGCGAACAAATATATCAATTAATAAATACTGATAATGAGTATCCTGATAATACTGATAAAGAGTTCCATTGATTGCAGACACTCGTTGGCTTTTAAAGAAAAGTCAAAGCAATTTTAAAAATATGTCTTGAATTAAAAACGCTATTTAATACATTTCCAACATCTCAACAATATTTTTATCTAACCAACTAAAAAATATATACAATGATGATATTAATTATGTTTACTTAGTATATTTACCCGATATTTTCAAAGAGGTGGAATGTGTTAATCTCGCATTTGATTTGCACAATCTCTTAAAAATTTTGATATCCAAACTCACTGAGCCTGACATTGAATTCGAATTTTTTAACAGGTGATACCAATACATCGTTTGATATTTTCTATTTGGGTTTTGAGTTTGAAGAAACTTGCGCATTAAAGAAAATAAGCAATGGAGCAAAGAAAGATATATCAAAAACTTGTTGTAAATTCACCAAAAAATTAGTTGAATAGGTTCGGGCGAGACTGCCTTCTAATGTTGAAATTTTACAAAAAATTAACGTTTTAAACGTAAAAAATGTTTTATCTCATTGCAAAAATGATATGATGCCATTATCAGTATAATTTGCATCCGATATCGAAATATTGTCTAGTATTGAAAACGGATGGCGAATGGTTTACCTTATGCAATGGAAAAATATTGATTCAACATTAAAATTTTGGACTGAAGTTAAATGTTATTGTTAAGTTTTTTGTTAAACTATGTATATTGTGAATGATCGCTGATTTATATTTAAAAAGTTGTGTATGCAATATATGAAATAAAAAAAAATGTATTATCTAGTACAACTGAATACAAACATATTTGTTTAGTTTTTTTTTTATTTTTGTTAAGTTTTATGATTTAATTTTGTTTTTTTTTTTTAACCTTTAACTTTAAGACTGTTTTATTGTTATATTTTTAAAACGAAAATATTATAGTTTTTTTGGAAAATTAATTCATTCAAGATTTTAAATAAAAAAGAAATTGTGAAATTTAGTGCGTTTTCTCTTAAATGGTGCGTTTTTTGTTTTCTACACTTTGGTGCGTTTTGAAATTTCAAAGTTGACAACGCTGCTAGCATACCACCGGGCAGAGAGAATACACAAACCTAAATTAGAGAGTTTTGAAATACTACGAAGAAAAAATAAATAAATCAAAAAAAAAATAAAATAAAAAAAACCGGTACACACTGGAAATGCTGCACATAATCAAAATACCTAAAGAAAAGAGAATTAATTTCAAACCAGACATGGAAAACTCTGCTATTAGCTATAGGCATATTATAAATAAGATAATAAGTAATAAATAAGTCTAATAATAAGTACAATGTTTTGTGTGAAAATTGTGTGACGACCTTTTTCATGGATATTTGTTACTCATTGTAAGCCTTTTGTTTATTGCAATATTTATATTGCTTCTTGTTGCACAGTGGTTACAACTCTTGATTTTGTATGAACTGTATTTTCCTTATTTTTAGTCCTTGATAATGATATCCGACGGATATCGAAATATTGGTGCAAAAATAAAAATATTTGATTTTATAAATAATAAACTGTCCTCAAGCTTGAACATTTTCTTTTTAATTTAAATTATAAAAAAAAGACTGAACAATATACTAAATATTATTAGAAAAATGAAAATATATTATTTTAGACACTAGCAGAATGTTATGCATTTTTCTGGATAGCTAGATCTATTTTCAGCTTTTATAAGTATCTATTTTCTTTAGGCAGTGTTTTAATTGTAGACATCATTTTAAATGTAGACATTAATTTAAATATTAATGCATTAAATTAAAAAAAAAAAAAAATTAAATTACTATTAAAGCTTCTATTGTAATATTATTATATGGCAAAAAGAAGGCTTTTATTGTTACAAATTTAATATAAATAAATAAATAAAATAAATAAATTATTATTTGATTTCAGATAAATGTGCTAATTTTCTATTTGGTACTTCAAAAAATCACCCATTATTGATTATAACAGCATTTAACGCATAAAACATAAAACAGAGTAGATTAAATATGCCTGCAGGTCTTAAGGCTTTCAGACCACCAATTAGTAAATATTTGAAGGTGAATTTTATTAATATATCTGTCTAGTCTAGTAGGATTTTGCCACAAGAAAATGCTAAATTTTGCTTAGGTTCAAAAGCAATGCTGTGGATTCTGTATTCGCCATTTTGTATTTTTAGTTTGCTTTTGACAGATATAAAGACAGACGTGTTTAGTTGTGACCTTGATTTTTAAAAGTGGATCACAGAACCTAAATTCAATTTTATATGAAAAATGACTTCCGTGTTCTTTTTTATTTTAGTTCTTTTATTTGAAATGTCTACTTTGAGCAACAGAAGATTGGACAAATTCTTTGCAGAAGGCTAAGCAAATGTTAATAAACTTGTGTGAAATGTGCAGTTTTTGCTGGAAGGTTTGAAACAACCAACCATAGATATTACAAATGATAATTAGTAAATAACGCCATTGAAGAAAAGAAAATATTGTTCTACGCTTTTTATAGATATTTCGCTGGTCTTTGAAAATGTATGTCATGCATGTTTGACTAAAAAATTCTATAAGAAAATAGAAATTTATTATTAATTAATCTATTATCGACCACTATTTACAAATTAAAAACGAATTTCTCCAAGGTAGTATTTTTGGTCCCCCTTTTTTAACTTATTTTACAATTCGGATACGCCAATTCGCAGCAGAGTCCACACATCGACATTTGATGACAACAACCTTTTTCTAAGTGTTCACAAAATCTCCTGGTACTTACAAGACCGGGACATTAATCATAAACAATCACAACACAAACGTTATCAAAATCTTTTTTTTTTATAAACTTATTTTAGATTAAATCTCTAAGGATCACAACAATTTCGTCTTCTTTAACTGGGAAAATACCTTCACTTTGGAACTCAATTTGATTAAAAAATTACAACTATATTATTTTAAAACAATTTTCCCCATCCTGAGCATTTGTGAATTTTGAGTTGTACATATCTACTTAAGCTTTAGTGCGCGATATAAAATTTGGAAAAATTTATTAAAAGTTAATAAACATGGCGTAGAGGAAATTTATTTTCTTAGAAAAGTAAAGTGGAAATGAAATTAAAATCAATACAAATATACTGGCTTATTAAGCAGCAAAACTACACTTTGAGCACCATTTGAGCTAGACCATATGTTTATCCAAATGCGCTGGCCCTTAAAATTCTAAACGATAGTCATTACATTCCACTAAGAAGGATGGGATATTGCTTACCATTAAAAAAATATGTGTATGCTTGCATTCTTTCTGTTTCATCATATACATACACTTAAACTGAATGTTTAAATGACATGCTAAAAGGTGTACTTTAAAAAACGATGAAAGATAAGATACATATCACTATATAACCTTCAGCTCATATTATACCTAAAAGATATTGTTTCGTTTTAATTGCCAGGGAATATATCTATACATATTTTATTCATACATGTACGTGTCTTTCGTAAGTGATTTAAATTTTAATACTGTTGCACCTTAATGGCCATAAAGTTGCGTTGCTTTTCCACAAACTTATTTAAATGTGGCAAATTAAAACATAAAAACTTTTGTCTAACGAGTATTTTACGACTACATTTAAGTGGAAAAATAATTAGACTCTTGATGTGTTTTTAGACTGATAGAAAATATATTTATGTTTGTATGTATATGCTCTTTAATACTTTGAATCATATAATTTTTAAGGCTGTTGTTAAAAGTGTTGAAAGAAATTTAATTCAAATCTATCATTTTAATTATAATTATTATTTTAAAAATCTAAAGCTTAAATCAGACATTTAATTTTCAAACATAAAGTCAGGGCCGCCCGAGGTTAGTAGGCGCCCGGGCCGAGATTGTGATCTGGGCACCAACACATTTAATTGGTCTAAATCTTCTATATATATAAAACAGGATGTGTGTATGTATGTAACGTATGAACTCCAAAACGGCTAGACCGATTTTGATGAAATTTCAAGGGAATCTTCAGAATATTCAGGCGGGTGACACTGTGAAGTCTGATTTTCGGTCTGCGGGAGAAGGGGCGTGGCAAAATACAATTTTCATATTGCACCACCAATGACATACATACATACATACATACATATGTATATTTATTTTTTTTTGCTTTTTTATTTTATTATATTTTTTTTCAAGCCTTTCTCATGTTTTTCAAAACGAGTTATCAAACTCTTAAATCAGCTATGTAGTTCCGAAGATATTTACAAACAACCTATCTTAATAATAATCCAACGTCAATTTCCCACTGAATTTTTGAATTCATTGCAACCACCCGGAATGCCACGGCATGTACTAACATTAAAGGTTGGATCACCGGTAATTCTTATTCGCAACTTAAATGCACCAAAGTTATGCAACGGAACTAGATTGACCATCAAAAATTGTTTACCAAATTTAATCGAGGCAACAATTATCGGTGGCAGATTTAAAGGCGAAGACGTAATTATTCCACGAATTCCGATGATTTCTAACAATTTACCACTCAAATTCAAGCGACTTCAATTCCCTTTGCGTCTTGCTTTGGTATTACCATCAACAAAGCACAAAGCCAATCATTGACTGGCTTAATTTTGTAAAGTTCATGTTTTTTACACGGCCAGTTGTATGTGGCTTTTTCCCGAGTTGGCACGCCAAACAATTTATACATTTTTACACCAAATAACAAAACAAAAACCATTGTATATCTGTTGGCCTTAAGATGAAGTAACAAAATATAGGTGGTAAATATTAAAGTAAAAATATTCAACAAGAGGGAAGCTTAAGGTAGTGGTAGACTTCGTTCTCACCAACTGACGATTGATAATTGAATACAAGTTTTCTCGTATTCCTTTATCTGGGTTTGGTTGGTTAAATAGATGATGCTTAAAACTAAACACTACCCTAAATAGATTATATACATGTAGTGCTGATGACGGACGTGGCTGTCTAGAAAATGTGCATTCCGCTCCTGCTGGTGTCTAAAAATTAAATTTTCCTAATTTTTCTTTAATATTATCACCTAATTTGTAATTTAATTAATTCTTTCTTAGAGAGAATAAAAACGAACTTAAGCTTGATTATAAATTTCATTGTATGTAATACATAAACAGTTCGACTAATAATAATTAAAATTTTCAAAATAAATAAATATAATTTCCAATTTGCCTTAAATACATGCGTTTCTTTTTTCATTGAGCCCATATCTACACCGTATGTAAGTTATTCTGTAAAAAAAAACTTTATGATAGGTATTCCATGGAATTTTATTTAAAGCCCGTAAATTTCGTTAAAAATTCAATTTAAGTCGTGTGTTAATACAACACTTATGTTTGCTCAGCAACGCGGACCGGGTCAGCTAGTACACTTATATTTTTCATATAATTTATTTTTTTTTTTTTTGATTTTATACTTTTGAAAAACGGTCTTTACACCTGACAACCATTGAGCCACGAGTGGAGCATACATAGGTGCTCTTCTACAACTTATTGTTGTTTGTTTTAATAGTCATAAATTACATTACGAATTCTTCATCTAATATTCAATATTCGTGCTCTTATCCATAAAGCCGACGGCGATATTTCTTTCGCCCTTAGACAAATTTGCGCCCCCTTCACCGTGGCGCCCGGGGCGATCACACACGTTGTGTGCGTCCTGATAATATTTTGATGCTGTGAGCTAAAAAAACTTAATTTTGTTTTTTTCTTACTTCAGTTATTTGAAATTAGTTTGTTAAATATGACCACTGCAGAGGTTTTGAAAACTTTAGAATAGTTTTGAGATACCGAGAAATACTTGAAATCGGTCTGAGAGACCGAGAAATGTGAATGTGTCACACAAAAATGAAAATAGTCAGGAAGGTTAATAGCAGATGTTATTATTCAGACCCTCTACGAGCAGCTTTTGGCTATTTAATAATAATTCGACTCTTTCAAAAACGATGGTTGAAAAGAAAAATAAATGAACGAAGGGATGATAAAACGTTTGCGATATTTAAATATTTAGAAATTGCTAATATGGCAAAAAATGTTAGAAAACTTTATTCAGCACAATTGTTCTACAGATTATTCAAGCAAGCCACTCGAATCTTTAGAACCGTCAACTAGCAGTTGTGTTGTTAACTAAATGGAACCAACTTTTAAAGAGAGACTTTCGCAACAAAAGCAAGGAAAGCAATGTCCAGTGATTTGTTTAACGCACTTATAGTTCTAAAATCATATTTTGTAACAAAATAGTTATTGCAATACTTTTTCAGTATTTATAAATATTTGTTATATCTTGCTATTTTTGTCACCTGAATGGTTTTTAAGTTTTATAAACTGTTAATACTAATAAAACAATGAATTTTAAAACACTGTTTCGGTAAACAAAGTTATTTTCTTTAAGAGCTGTTTTTCCCGGGAATTCTTGGGAATACCATTTTTTTCCCGTTTTTCGGGAAATTCCAAACCCCACCCACAATCCCTGGATAAAATTCGATAATTCAAAAAAATATTGTAAAGCTCGGTAAAAGGTGTTTAAAATAATTTAATAACAATGTAATTCCACAAAAATATTTTGTCATTATTTAAAAACATCCCCTAGTGATGCGCAACCATGTTTAAAATATTCCGCTTTCAAAATTAAAAGATGCCTTAAAGTATGTAGTACCATTAAATCGGTAAAAATAATTGTCTGTAATTTTCTGCTTGTGATATTCTGCCTGTCTCTCAGTTTGTGTTCGCCTAAAAATGAATATTTTTTGGAAATTAATAAATTTTTTTTTTTAATCCACAAAAAAAAATTTACGGTATTAAGGCGTATCTTTCTTTTCATAATTGCATTATTTTTGAAAATCTTATTTTATCTCACCGCCCTCAAAAGGGGCGCAAAATGGCATTTTAGAATCTTCAGAGTCCAAGTTTAGGTTTTTTAAGATTTGCTGACTATTAAAGTTGCATTTGGTAAACAAAATATTTTTATATCAAAAATTTAGAGGAATTCCCTTTTTGTGCAAACAAGCATTTTTACTTGTTAGGGCAATTGAAATGTGTTAATATTTTGTGAACTGTCAATGCATCTCTACAAGAAGACGACGAAAACTACAAATAAAAAAAAATACAACGTAAAGCCATTTGTTTAGAAAACAAATTTGAAATTTTAGATCGCCTTCTAAATGAAGAAGGCTCAACATTTCTTAGCAAAATGTTCGGCTTAAACGAAGCTACAGTAAGATCTATAAAAAAAAATCAATTAGGCAATCGTTGATTTCTGAAACGAAAATATCTATTAGGTCTTCATCATACACTAAAGATGCAAATAAACGGTGCAAATACACATTACCTATACGATTTAGTAAAATAAACATGATTTCTTGTTCTTAAAAAGATTCTCATTTTTCACTAATTTTAATAGGTTTTATAGATAAGGAACCAATCACCCATTTTTGTATATGATCTATGTCTTTTTTTACACGGATTTTTCTGGAACCAATCTACCGTGTAAAAACAGAATTAGGTGTATTTAAAAAATTTATTTTTTCAGAGGTAGGATTAGTTCTTCTAAGGGCAACTTTTTTCTCCTTGGTCCGATTGTTCCGCCTAGATTGGCAAAATACCCCTATGTATAGCGTTTGTGGTCAATTTTGGCCACTGTGCTTTAAATTAGACAATTTGACGAGCAATTAAGATAACATAAGTATTATCATTAATTTTTCAATATGCACAAATGTGTAGTACAGCATACAAATAGTTTTTTAAACAAAGGCAGTTGATATATACTAATTTTCTTTTAAAGCTGTTAAATTTTTACTAAACTAATTCCGATTCAGCTGCAACTAATTAAACAAAATAATAAATTATTTATAAAAAAATATACATGTTTATGTACGCAATCTAAGATGTCATCATTATTGGGTCATCTCTCCGATGTTCAGCCAAAAGAAATAACATCTCTCCTTTTTAGTCGACCGTAACCACAATAATCTAGAACGTTTGGCCTCGTTAGCTTGACAAGCTTAGCTAATTTGTAATATATTTACAGCAATTTTTAACTTTTTTCTCATTTTTAATTTTAAATTATTACATTGCCTAAGTGGCAAAAAATAATTATGTACATTCACGAAAGGACTGTGTTATTTAAAGTGTCATTTGACCATCGAACATAGTTGTAGCTGTTGATTACAAATTCTGTTCAATGCTGTGTAGAATGTTTTCTATCTTGCTTTTATTTGTATTGTTTATAAAAGAAGCAAATCATGGTTGCAATTTATATAAATGCCAAGTTTATTTTCAGTTTTTGTTTTATGTTTCATGCAAAATGGCTAAGTATAACAAGTTCACTCGCAATTAATCACGATGATTTATTATTCTTTGATGTATTTAAATACTGGTCAATAAAAATTAAAGGAAGGATGATATTTTACTTTTTCTTGCAGAGAAACCTACTAAACAATAAGTACAATTGAAATCTATATATACATATAAGGCACAAAATGTGTTTGTTTGTTTGTCGGAAGGCTATAGCTGTGAACACCAGTGAACAGATCTTTCTGACATTTTCACAGTTTGTTACTAGATATACGGTTAGTAAAATAGGGTATTTATGTTTTTGACATTCGACGAGGGCGTGGCACCTCCCTTACAAATTAAATATTTATCATCGTGTAGCTTGGTAAAAGTACCAGGTAGCGCCTTGGATTGGAATAGTGGGCGTGGTACCTTCCATACAAAGTGAAAAAATATTATCCTGTACCTAGAAAACTAAATTAGGTAACACCTTCAAATTTCTCACAAGTAACCTCCGTTTTAACGTATTTAGTCAAGGTAAAAAGGCTAAATTGAAATAGTTGGCGTAGTACCTCCCATACAAAGTGAATAATTATTATCGTGCTCCTGGCAAACTACCATAAATATTGCCTTGAAGCATTGCACGAGTAACTTATATGCTAATGCGCATAGTCTACCAAAATACAGAATTAATTGGGAGAGTGGGCGTGGTAAGTCCCATACAAAGTGAAAAAATTCTATCTCGTATCTAGAAAACTGCAATAGGTAGCGCTTTGCAATTTCGCACCTGTAACCTGGACATGGTACCTCCCATACAAAGTGAAAAATTATTAGGGTGTACCTGGAGAACTACAATAGGTAGGATCTTAAAACTTCGCACAAGTAACCCTCAGAGTAATATGCATTGTTCAGCAAAATGCAGACTGGATTAGGATAGTGGGCATAGTACTGCTATAAAAATTATACAATTATTATCATGTTAATATTGGATGAAACCAGTAGGCGTGATACCTTGCGCATAAACTAAAACATTTTCGATGTGAGAATAGCGTTTATTCCAAGTGTTCATTGTATTTCTGTGGATGGGTGTAGCGAAACGCACCGGGGATAGCTAGTAACAAATAAAACAAAGACTAACTTGAAACTTGAGACTAATATTGTAATATGAGAATTGAGGTTAGTACTTCAAGTTACATGTAACAATATGGAAAATGTTTATTAGATATAAGCTAGCGAAGTTAAGTCGAGCGAACATTGGATAACTGTCGAACCCCAGTTATTTTTTTGTATAAATATTTTTATTTCTCAATGACTGGGTAGTTCATAATGCTAAGTTTTTATAAAATTAAACAGGTCCATGAGTATCTGACTGCGATGAAGAAGGAAGCCTCGCAATAGCTGACCTCACTTAAGAACTGTTAAGGGAATAGCCTCTCGGCACGAAGTCCAAAAAGTTGGTTGGATATAATCAAAGTACCTTCAGATAGATAACTGCATCAGTGATGGGTAATTGCAAATCAAAAGATTTTATGCTTTGCGCTCATCATTCTATAAAAAATGATTGCAGAGCTAGTAACCTTTTTAGGAGAAATTTTAGGAAGATTTTTCAAGGTTTTTATACTTTTTATGCTTACTTCTGACCATTCTAGGAAAGGAAATTAGCTCAGTTTGTTGTTGGGAAGAGGGCTGTAATGAATAAATTCTTATAGGTTTTTATTTATTTTTTCGTTGATCTTCAATCCCTCTTGATCTGTAATCCCGCCTTGCTGAAGTAGCCTATGTTCACTAAGACCGTGGTAATAGTTTCTTTGAAAAAGTCATATTAGGATTGATTTTTCCGGTTTTTGTTATACCTTGGCCTTATTACAGCAGGATCAAAGACTGCTGGCCGGACCGTTTTTAAAGTTTTTTTATTCTTGTATGCTTTTGAAAGCATGTATCGCCGCTGCCTAGCAACACCGCCGCCTATACCGCTATACCGACGCTGCCCATTAGCTTCCACCAACTCCTGGTACAGCCGCTGACCGCAACCTGACTCAACGTGTGCTGGCTTCGATACCAAACCGTCTAATACGATTTCCACATGATGTAAAATTAAGTAAAAGATAAAATAAATATTTGTGTTAAGACTTTATAAGTTATAGAAACCAGAGCAGCTTAATTCCTACATCAACCAAGCTTGTTGATAACAAACAAAATTAAAACGACCCTGGACCAGTGTTGGAATTTGTGGTACAATTGTACCAAATTTGGTACAATCAGTGGTACACAGGTACACTTAATGCTTTTTTACAATTTCATATATAATTTGTTTAATAAATTTTTTTATTTAATACAAAAATTTTTTTTTTACATTTCTAACTTCATAGTTTTCATTCTATCTGGTGATAAATCGTAAGGTCTTTTTGTTTTTCCAAATAGCTCTAGTCATATTTAATCGGATGAAGCACTTGATTACAATTGTAGTTTAGCCAGATCCTAACATTGCACAGTGTAAAGAGCTAGTTCGATTGATCCAAAATTTGACGTGGACGTAGGGTAGTATCTGAGCTTAAGTTTAAAAGCTAGGAATCATCCACTTGTCAGTGGTGGCGCGATGTGGTCTCAAAATTGAGAACCTCACACCCTCGAAATTTTTTAGGGCTTGGCAGATTTTCAATTTTTGTTCTATTTTTATAAATTTTTACATTGTTTTAAAGATCTTAGTAGATTTTTTTCAGTTTTTTTTTTGTTGAGTTAACAGCTAGATGACTTTCAATTTAAAAACTTTAAAATTATTGAATTTTTGTGTATTTTAGCCTAAAAAAGGGCCATTAATCTTTTTTTAATAAAATAAATTCTTAAGGAATATATCAAAATTATATATATGTATATAAAATTTTATATTTTAAACCAAATTTCCTGTAAAAGTGATGATCCTAGTAGAATATGGAGGTCCTGCAATTTGATTTATTTTATATCGAAATGTTGTCATTAGCCTATATGTTCTAAAATACCTAAGAGATCGCAAAAAGAATACTGCTGTATTCCCAATTATTGCTGAAAGTATTTCATGAACCTTAGTCCATATGTGGACTTTATGGGACAAAACCTAAAAATTCCAATTTTGGAATTTTTGGTATTTATTTTAGGAATTGCCATTGGATTTCTTTCACCTTAATCTTAAAAATTGAAATAAGCTTTGATTTTCGTTGACTAATATCCACCGAAAAGAAATTCAAGGAATCAGGGTCAATTATCATCACTTTTAAATACCTTAGTATTAAAGTTTTAATTAGCATCTTTTAATGTCGAGCTACTGTATGTATGTTTTCTAGTTTTTTCCTTAGTGTCAATTGATGCTGATTTGGTACAATTTTATCACTGGGACGGTACAATTTAAACATTGTCAGATCCCAACACTGCTCTGGACTTCTCTGCACCTATCCCAGCAACCAGCGCAGAATGTTTCGTTACAAGAGTATATAAGATTCGGTCCAGCCGAATAAAGTACTTGATATTTATAAGTTAGAGGTTTAAGCAAGTATCGTATGAAAATCATAACTGATGCTTGAGACGGTATATTAAATAAGGTTGATATTGGGGTATCTAAGCCTTTAATAAACGCTAGCAATTACGAAAGGCTCTGTAATGAAGACAATTAGCAGTCGCTAGTCAAATTCTTGAAAAATATTTTGGTTTTTTTATTAAAAAAAAATTAAGAAAATTTGTTTTATAAACGTTTAATAAAACGAAAATATTTTTTTATTAATATGGATCTTGAACTTTACCCGAATTTAGGTAATGCTGTTTTATTTTGCAAGCTTAAATACTAGAAACGGGCAGCTACCTGAAGTTTTCGTTTATATAGTCCAAAGTTGTATTTTTTACAATTTTAAATATACATTTTATCCTTAAAAAATTTCACTTTAATTTAAATCACATTTAAAGTTATGTTTTCTCTACCAAGTTAAGCTAATAAATTAAGAACCACTTCGAGTTAAGCTACTAAATTATTGGATTAATATTTATCTATAAAAGAAAATGTAGGAAATTTTTAAGTTTGTACTTAAAATCTCATTTAAAATTTATATCCAACTTTAGCAATAAAAATCTGTAGAACTTTCTTTGTATCTGTTTATAAGTGGTACTTGCTACATTGAAGAAGCAGTAAAATAAACATAAAATATGTCTGGAATAAGTGAGTATAAATTGCTGGTGAGTATAAATTTATGGGGATTAAAAAGAGCAGACAAAATCATATACATTTCAATGACGAAAAAGCTTTTATGAAAACTATAAGTTAATGAAGGAAATACGAGTAAATGTGTGAAAGACTAAAATTAAAAAATAAAAGTCTTTTTTGCAATGCAATTTTCTACGTATTTGAAGTTTGAAAACTTAATTTTTAGAGGTTTATTTCCAGTATAATCAAAATTAATAAACAACTGACATTATTGATTTTAAAATATACACATAATTTGAATATGTAAACTGAATTCAAAGAAAAAGGTTCATAGATGTTAAAATTGATTAAAACATCGCAATAGGAGCATATAACATATTGTGAATTGACTTCTGCTGCCTGGGAGAAACCGAAAGTTATTCCACTTATTTATTTATTTTATTTCCTTTTAATGAAAATGCTATAAAAATAGAGCATCTATCTAAATTAATCTCATACCCATCCAGGACTCTTAGTGTTTTAAATAATCTACACTCACAAGAGGTTCTTCTACCTAATAAAGGCTGAAAATTTAATAAGAATAGATTTTAATGAAAGTTGCAAAATTACAAAATTTCTTACTTATAACTAATGCAAAACTAGATCCTGCAAATAAAAATACAAAATACATGTGGCAACAAAAATAGATATGTAAACCAAATTCTTTTTTTATACCGTTTTGATTTAACACGGATTGAAAATAAAAAAAAAAAATATTTTTTTTACAATATTTTATTCCATTTAACACGATTCAGAGCAATTGAAATGCGTTAATATTTTGTGAATTATCAATGCATCCCAGTAAGAAAACCCTGAAAACTACAAATACAAAATAAAAACGTCAAGCCATTTTTTTTTAGAAACCAAAATTTTAGATGGCCTTCGAAATAGAGAAGACTTAACATTTCTTGGCAATATTAGAACTATAAACAAAACTAAGTTTCAATTAGGCAATTGGTAATTTCTGGGACGAATCTATCTATTAAGTCTTCATCATACACTAGAGATGCAAATAGAAGGTGCAAATACACATTATATGTACATACAAACATATATACACCTAATTCTGTTTTTACACGGTATATTGGTTCCCGACAAATCCCTAATTCTGTTTTTACACGGTGATTGGTTCCATATCGCTAAAACCTATTAAAATTAGTGAAAAACGTGAATTTTTTTAAGAACAAGAAATCATGTTTATTTTTATGCATGTACATGCATATACATGTACATATGTGAAAAGGTGGCTTATGACTCAAAAAAAATTTTTCCACTCTTTTTTTGGTTTCGATAGTTTTTGAGACGCTCTTTTACGTGGTGAAATCTAGAAAGTCCTAACTTGCTAAGAAGTGTACTAAAAAAGTAGAGAAAGAAGAGCACAAATGAAAGAAAAACAGAAATTTATTGAAAATCCAGAATCAAGATAATAAATGGAATTGAAAAATTTAAAAACAGGATTGAACGCTGCAAAAACGATTTTACCAAAAAAAAACTGTTTTGCACAAAAAATATTTATTTAGCAGCATTAAGTAGTTTTCTTCGTCGCTATCCTTGTTGAAACTTTTGAAGTTGCTCGTTTTTTCGAATCTCCTTCTGGAGATGAGGACTTACGTTTTCTTGATTTTTTTATTGGAGTTGAAGTCGCAGGTTTCTTCAGTTCTTTCTTTTTTGGATCTTGATTTGAAAATGAAGCTACAGGCTTTTTCTAGTTAGTTATTTCTTGCAGTTTCTATCATCTTTCGCGGTATAATTTTTTGGCATTTTGTATTACAGCAATCTTGCTGTACAAAACTTGACAACGCTGGGTCAGAAACTGGTTTGTGCTTTGCATTGAAAAAAAACATCGCTCTTTATATACACACACGAACTAATCTCATTTATGCTCTTTTGCATTTTTTTGGTTGCCTTTCGGGCATGACTGTTCATAATGCAAAAGAAAAACTACTAAGAAACTGACGAAATGCATTGTTTATCTTTAACAGCTAATATTTGGAAATTTCGTTTTTGAGTCATTTGCCACCTTTTCATAGACCGGGTGTATGATTAATGTATGTATGTACATATGTGTATGTATGTGTATTTGCACCGTTTATTTACATATTTAGTGTATGATGAAGACTTAATTCGTTCCAGAAATCAACGATTGCCAAATTGAATTTTATTTTTTTACAGTTCTTACTGTAGCTTCGATTAAACCTAACATTTTGCTAAGAAATGTTGAGTCTTCTCCATTTCGAGGCGATCTAAAATTTAAATTTTGTTTTCTAAACAAATGGTTTTACGTTGTAGTTTTTTATTTGTAGTTTTTGTCGTCTTCTTCACGAAATATTAACACATTTCAATTGCTCTAACAAGTAAAAAATGCTTGTATCCACAAAAAGGGAATTCCTCTAAATTTTTGATATGAAAATATTTCGCAATATGTACTTAAATTTTACAAATAAAATCTAAGCACAAATGATTTTTCGTGCTAAATGGAATAAAATTGTGTAAAAAAATTATTTTTTATTTTCAAACATGGTTAAAACAAAACCGTGTAAAAACAGAATCGGGTGTACATATATGTGAAAATAAACATGATTTCTTGTTCTTAAAAAATCATTGTTTTTAATAGGTTTTAGAGATAAGGATCTAATCACCTATTTTTGCATACGATCAATGTCGTTTTTTCCACGTTATTTTTTTAATTCGGGTTTTTCTGGAACCAACCTACCGTGTACGTAATATATGTAATATAACGTAAAACTGAATTTTAATTGCAACGATTCATTGTTTTTATGTTATTATTATTTTTACTTTACCATATATATTATAATTGGTAAAGTAAAAGTTTAAGGTCTCCTGAAGCCATCTGTACTATTTTTGCAGGTGTGTATACCATAATTTTTGCGAACGCTCTACAGGTCAACCAACACCCCAAACCGAAAAAAGTTATTTTTTCGATTCGAATATACTTTGAACTTTCATTCTTTATGTGATATATGTTTCCAGAAGGTTCGGTCAATATGAGTGTAGTAGGCCACTCCAGATTAGTTTATTTATAATAATATTTATTTTAAATATAATCAGCTTTATTGAACTTTAAGTGCATTTTTAAATTATCCAGTTATTTTTTCTAAATCCAAATGAATTTTTTCCATTGTCCAGTTATTTGACTACTGGTTTCTGGCAACCCTAATTACAGGGCAGTTATGTCTAACTCTTTTATAATTAAGTTAATATATTTTTGAATATTACATTTGCGTATTATTTAAAAAAAGTGTATCTTTTGTAAATATAATTAAAATAAGGACTTAAGGCTGCTCCGAAAATAAGCACTGATAAATGTATTCTATGCGCCTTCATCTCAAAGATTAAAGAAAAATACATAATAAGAGGGAAACTTTAGATAGTAATCAATTTGATCAAACCAATTGCCGATGGATGATGGGAATAACATTTGTCGTATCCTATAACCTAAATTTGGTTCGTTAAATGAACGATGTCTACAACTAAAACACTACCCCAAGTAAATATACACGAAAATTTCCCACTTCTAAAAATAAATCACCTGATTTGTAAAAAATATTCTTTTAACCCTTTGAATAGTACAACAATTCATTTGTATTTAATAAAAAGTTCGACTATCGGATTTAAACTTTACATTTTTTATAATGTTGTTTAACAAAACGAATGCGTGGTTCTTTTATATAATGCTCATTAACCATGAACTTCGGCTGTCATGTTAATTGTAAGTGTTGCAAAGACCAAGGTGAATATATTTTTCTAGGCGGCAGCATGGCGAAATTAATTATGTTTGGCTTTACCTAGTGTCTATACCTGATAAAAATTTGTCTCGATAAAAATCGAACTTCATATAAAAAGAAAAACAATTATTTTTAATACTGTTTTTTTTTTAGATATTTGTCTTTTGTCAAAACAAATTTTTGTCAGGTATAGACACGAGGTTATTTTTTTTGCATGGCAGCTTTTAAAAATTATTAATTATTATTTTGTTGTTAATTAAATTATATTTAATTTCGTTTTAGTTTATTTTTTTTTTAAATTACAAACCATTTAATTCCAAATTCCGTATAAATTATAGTCACTTACTCAATTAGAAAATTCATAGAAAATTAGTGCATAGAAAAAATTGCATTTACCATCCTTTTTTCTAACTTAAATTAGGAAAAGCGACAACCATATTTTCCAAACAAATTATTTCTTTTGATATTGAATTTACCATTTTTATAATTTAAATGAAACAGAGTCTGTTCCAGTAGCTAGAAGCATGTTTTTAATTATGTGGCTTTGTGAAGAAAAAGGTAACAACCATTCTTCTGGAAGGCATTTGAAAACCCTTTGTTTTTCAATTTGTTTTTAATTTTAAAAGTTTCACAATAAGGGCTTTCTAAAGTTTTGTATAAAACTTAGTTGTTTTCTTTTTCTTTTACCATACAACATTCACTAGAGTTTGTAGAAAAACTTGTTGTATAATACTTATATACGTACTCGTGCTGTTAACCGGAGGACTGTCATAACTCAATTTATTTAATGTTTGCATTAATAAACATATTTAATATTTCTTAGGATATTATTTAACTAGTTTAGTGGTTCAGTTTTCACGAAATGTACCTCACATTATTCAAGGTAGGTGTAAATCACAAGAATTTATTAAATTTTTTGAAAAATATTTTATTCATATAAAAGTTTTAAGTGGGATTTTTATTGTTGCTAACGTTGAAATTTTTTAGTTTTAGCTTTTTATTTTGCTTTAAGAACGTTTAACCGGCACACATTGCAGCATTATTCATATTGTTGACTTTTTACTTAAATAAATTCCTATGAGAAAAAATCATTATTCATGAGTTAAAAAAATAGACGACAAATGAAAACAAATTCCGTTTGCTACAATTGTCGCCGTGTTGTCAGCTACTTAATGATATTGAAGCCGACAGCTACATCGTAAACTCTGACATTGTTGTAGAAATACTTATTTTGCTTTTATAAAATTAAAAAACTTTTTCAAAAAATTATAAATATTTCCTCCAAAACTTTTTTTTGCATATGAATTTTTAATTTGCAATTTTGTGACATTTTCTTTTGTTGAATAAAATAGAAATTAGCCTAAGTTGACGACAGCCACAACGTTTCATTTTTGACAGTTTGTAGTCGGTATTCTGATGATGTCTATGTGTTTAATGCACCTAGGTTTTAAAACAGAGATATCATCTATTTAAAAATCAAACGCATTTAAAAAAATATGTTACTCTATATACACACATACATACATACATATGTATATTCTTAATATTAAATATATGTTATGTAACAGTCATGATTTTCATTTTCAAAGAAATATTGAAATTTTTGTTTTAACTTTTCGAAAATTGTGTGTAAAAATTTTTTTTCCAATATTTTTCTGTAAAATATCTTTTTGAAAATGCTTTGTAAATTCTCTTGTAAATATTTTTGAAAAAAAAAATTTTAAATTTTTTTTTTTTTAAATTTTTTTAAAATTTTTTTTTAAAAATTTTGATTGAAATTTTTTGTTAAATTTTGGACCTTTCTCCAATCTATATTGAGTTAGAATGGTCAGACTAAAGCAAAAATAAATCCTTACAAAAAAAAAATTTCATCATATTGACACTTTAAGTGCTCCTATTTGTCAGTGGGTACTCTGTGGGTCCATTGGCTACCTCTATGCGTATTGCTTTCTATTAATGTCTCTAATAGAAATCAAAGCAGAAAAACCATACCAATCTATTGATTGATCCCCCGAGATCTGTATGCACTCCTTGCGATCTACCTGTCGCAGTCTAATATTTATTTGACAAAAAAAGGCAAAACAGAATCATTAAAGCCGAAAAAAATTTAAAAAAAAACGTAAAAAAAATATAGGTGGGCGTGGTTTTTGGCCCGTAGCCTCCAAAGGAATGATCCGATGTTGCTGAATTGAAATACAAAAATTTTCGAAACTATGCGTGACTGATTGGTGTGCTTAAATTTTTTGTATCTCTTCTGGTGCCTTGGCAAATGACATTACCACACTAACGCGGACAGACGGACAGACGGACATCGCTTAATCAACTTCTCTATGTATAAGGATCCAGAATATATATACTTTATGGGGTCGGAAATGAATATTGTAGAAATTACACACGGAATGACAAACTTATATATACCCTTTCCACCTGTGGTGAAGGGTATAAAAACAAGTCTTGTATGAGTGTATAAGAGATTATTTCTTCAAGAGATTATTTAATTTTAGTTTTTGTTTGCCATTCTGTTTGTAATTTGTACAATTCGACAATAACTGTAATAAAATTGACAAAAATATTTTTACAATATATTTTTAATCATGCGTAATTCTTTTAATATAAAAGAATCATAACATATTTATTCCAAATATATAATAATCGGAATGGATTATTATAGGGAAAGCATATCATTATAGCTATTTCGCTATATTTGTATATTTCTGAATAAATATTTTATAATTCTTTCATCGAATATTTACGTAGGTTTTTAATGAAACCACTTTTTAATTTTGATGAATTAATTATTAATGTTTATTTAAATTAAAATGATTGTTATTAAGATTTACATATTACTGCGTCGGCGGTCTGTGTCTAGTTCTGTTGCGTCTTTTAGTTTTATATTTAAATCGACCGTTTATGTCTCGTCACTCGTCACACGTTGTCTATAGTTAGTATGCAACAGAGTTGTATTTCAATAAGTGTTGCCACTTCTTATAGTACGTTCTATTTTCCCTGATCCTACATTTATTTTATAAATTTCAATAAAAGGAATTGCACATGACTAAAAGCAAATAATGTAAAATATAAAATTCCAAATAAAACAACATTAATAATGTCATAGCATATACATATGTATATGGTGCATAAATCTGATTGTCGTATTTTTAATTATTTAATTTATAGTTTTGTTTTTTAATAACTCTCTTCGATACATAATGAATAGTATCCGATAAATACCTTAATGTTAAAAACTGATAGAAAAATTAAAGTTTTTTATATATAAAATGTTGGGGAGTTTAAATGTTAATTATTTAATATTATTAATATATACATATATTAAATAATTAATATTCAAATTCCCAAAAATGTTATATATAAAAAATTGCATTTTTTTATATATATATGTATATAAAAACTTGCATTTTTTTATAAAACGTTGTGGGTAATAAGCATAATATTAAAGAATTAAAAGTTTTTTAATTTGCAATAGTTATTAAGATTTTGGCTTAGAAACTTTAGTTTTGCTTGCTTTCTGAAATAAAAAAAATCACATTTAGGAATTAAAGAGTGTCTAAACGATTTAATCTTTAAAATGATCAAATATTGTTAACATGAAATCTACTTGTGAACAAAGCCTTTTAAATAAATAATTTTTACATCATTTCAGTAATTACGAAGATCTCAAGAAAAATATATTATTTCCTTACTTTTCCTTCACTCAATTAGAAATAGATTATGACCTAAAAATTCAAGTGTTGCAAAAAATCCGAATAGCAAAAAAACCGAATAAAATTCATAAAAAGGTTAAACAATTTTAATTACAGAAGTTAACCAGACCGATCATAGTATATCTGTAGTTGTAGAATTGTTTAATGTTTCCTTGAAGAAGTAAATGCATTTCTTGACCTTCATGGTTTTGTTAATAGATAAAGAGATTTTTGCTTCCACCAATGAATCTTCGAGTTTTAAACATACCAGAGAGCGCCTGTAATCTCAAAATTTTCTTTTGACTCCTTTGATTTTTTTTTTAAATGAAAACTGAATTCTATAACACCATTTTGTTTTAAGGATCGAATTGTACAGCAAAAGTTTGCTAAGGGTAAAGTTCTTTCAATAAGCTACAAGTAAATAAAAAATCAAAGAAAAAATATGGTTGAGGTATGCATAATCTAAGAGCAAAATATTATCATTAAATTATATGGTTGCAGTCAAATCATATTATTATTAATATAAAAATAATATTGTTATTTTAGAAACATATTATTGTCTAACTTTAAAATAACATTGTTAAATATAAAATCTCATTATGAAATAAATTTAATAAATATAGTGCGATATAAAAATATAAGTAAGGTGTGTTTTATTTGTTGTAAAATACACAATTATTTATTAGTTTATTTTCTAAGCATTTGATATGAGAAATGGCTCGATTCCAATATTATCATATTTCGTTTATGGTTATAAATACAATATTATTTTGGAAATGGTTGTAGTTTGAAAGTTGTATGGTTAAAACCAACCATGTTAAATTGTTGGGTGCAGTTACCATTACTAACAAAAACTTGTTAGTCGTTACCAAATAATGCCTAAAACAATGATTTGATCGCAACCTTATATTCTTACAGACTACATAGGGTGTTTCTTGTGATCATATACTACCATGGTTTTCACTGCATGCAGTTAACTTCATTTGTATCAACGTTG
Organism: Phasia obesa; assembly: GCA_949628195.1. NCBI lineage: Eukaryota > Metazoa > Arthropoda > Insecta > Diptera > Tachinidae > Phasia > Phasia obesa. Next base: position 75,135,196 of record OX451217.1, on the reverse strand, counting down.
ATTCTATATGTCGTTTTTAAGTAAAACCCCGATCAAGATGTATACCGAGAAATTTGACTTCAGAAGTTTGAGGTATCATTTGACTACTTATGCGAATAGTGGTCATGCGTCTCCACGCAGTGTTATATGAGTACATTTTTTTTTCATTCTTGAAAAGGGCTGACCAATCTTTTATTTGTTTAAATCTCTTTATGACTTCATTTACTATTCTGTATATTTGTTCGATTATATTGTGTTGTTTTCTGAACCCGAATTGATGTTCTGAAAACATGCTTTCATAGTTGTTTTTTTTTTTTTGTTTATTGTAACAGACAAAATATTTAAGTTTAAAATTACACGTATTTAGTGTTTTTTATTAAATTTTGCTAATTTAATACAATTATGTTCATAATTAATTTCAAGCTAAGTTGTGGAAATACATAAATAGTATTTCCGATACGATAGAAAAATGTAGATTTAAAAATATTAAATTAAAATAAGTAATGCAGGACTAAACCTAAATTATTTAGCCTTAGGAAGAATAAAAAGAATAAATAATAATAAAATTGGTTGGTGTTTTAATAGACATTTGAAGAAAATTTGCTATTTTGTAGAGTTTAGTATTCTGCAGTTGTTTTAGCCACAACAACATTACTTAAAAAATTTAGCTTTTGAAATGTATTATTTCCAAGCTGATATCAATATAAAACACTGTTGGGCGTTTGGATATGGACAAATTAAAAAAGTTTTGCTCTTTTATGGAGTATAGTATTCTTTTGTTTTTCTAGGAAAAACAATTAATGAAAATATTACTTTGTTGTATTTATGTACCTTTTTGTAATCTAAAATATTTATGAACTGGATCATTTCCAACCATTTTCATAGTCTTCCCTTGCACACAGTAAGTTTTTTTAAAATTTCTTTTAATATTTTTCTTGTTTGTTTTAAAATTTACTTTCTTTCTTTGTCAGTTTTTTTAAAGAAGAAAAAGTTTTTTACCCACTTGACTGTAAGAATTTTCAATTACCAGAATGTCCTCCAGCATTAGCAGTAATGCCCAAATGCCTAAAATTTCCAGGATGAAATTTTATTTGCATGTTTTACCCTTTAAATACTACTCGTAATACAAAAGTTAAGAAATTAAGGGTAAAAGCACAAAATAAAAATAGCTCTTTGGAAAAATATTAAAGCGATTCGTTATATTTAAAAATACATAATAATGAATTGATTGCCAAATTTTCTTTGAAGTTTACTTAAATATTTATTACCCTTTGAAGAAATTTTAAGCTATTAGCGTTTGTTTGTCTAGAAATATTTCCTCGAAAATATGGAGAATTAAAAAACGGGTATTAGTTTTTTGGGTTTTATATATCTTGGAGTTTTATTAAAAATATAATTATAAGGGTTTTTTTCTCTTTATAATTTTGTACGTACCGTACACTTCCGGTTTACAATCGTATGTAAGTATATCATAAAAAGGGGAATAACAATTGCGCCAATAACTTAACGAATATGTGTAAAAACGTCTATTGAACAATAATTATTAAGATGTTCACACTATGCGCGTAAACATCCCGCCCCCTTGCTATACTGCAACAAGGACGGTCAAGGATAACGCGGGTAAAAAACAACTAGCCCCTGAAAACAAAATAAAGAGTAATAAAGGGTAGATTTTTTTTTGAGCAATTCATTTTACAATAAAAATATAAAGCAACAAGATAAAAAGAAAATAATAAAAATAAAAATAAAATATGATGGATTTATGTTATTCGCCCATTCATCACATTATTAACAATGGTGGCCGGAGTTTGTGTTGCATTCGGAACGAATGGTTGATGTGTTGCCGTGGTTTGCTGTTGTTTACAGTGGCTGCAGCACTGATGTGTGATGTTGTTGGCTATTTGGGTGCTCGATCTTCTTTTCTTCTGTCGTCGCTTTCTTTTTTCCTGCCTTGAAATGGTGCTGTCGTTGACGGTCGACGAACGGGTAGTCGAAACACTTTCCCTCGCTATTTTTGTTTTGTGCAGCAGAGTATGATGCTCGGATTTGCACTCCATGCATCTCTCTCGACTGGTGCATTTATCTTTCATGTGGGAGTGCGCCAAACAATTAAAACAATAGCGAAATCTCTTCACTGTTTCCCAACGCTCTCCCACCGACATCTTCCTAAATTTTAAGCATTTTCGCAATGCGTGTTCGCTCTTACAGAGGCGACAGTCCCGAAGATTTTCATCGCGAAACGTTTTGGACCGGGGAGATGACGGCCCTTCAATAGGTTTGCGATGGACCTCTAATCTACGGGATACACTCGACATGATGACTACAGGGTAAAAACAAGAAAAATAAAAGAAGAAAAATATGAATTAGTGGGATTCTGGTTTAGGTAAGAGAACGAGCTTCACTATCGGCCGGGTGGAAATGCCAGAAGCCGTTCTCACGTCCGTAGTACGGACTTTCGAATCATTCCCTACATAAGTTTTTTCTATACGACCTAGTCGCCATTCATTTGGGGTAAATTATCCTGACGGATAACAACTAAATCTCCTACCTCAAAGTCCTTTTGGGGGTATTTCCATTTCACACGCCAGTGAAGTTCTTTGAGATATTCTTCTTTCCATCTTTGAGCAATTTGTTGGTGAAGTACTTTGAGCTTTTGCCATCTATTTGCAACACTCAAAGAAAGATCGGAATGATCGGGTCCAGGGAGTGCGAGGAGCGGCGCTTCAATTAGAAAATGACCTGGGGTTAAGGGTATTAAGTCAGATGGGTCTTCTGTCATTGCAGTTAATGGTCTTGAGTTCAGGCAAGCTTCTATACGGGTTAACATAGTTGTGAACTCCTCAAATGTAAATTTCTGCACTCCAGATATTTTTCGTAAATGAGTTTTCACACTCTTTACACCGGCTTCCCATAAGCCACCCATATGAGGAGCACCCGGGGGTATAAAATGCCATTCAATAGGTTGTACACTATTTCGCACCAGTAACTTCCTTTTTAGTTCGCCTAAGAATTGTTTGCGGTCGACCTCGAGTAGATTAGCCGCCCCAACAAATGCAGTTCCATTGTCCGAGTATAAGTGGGCGGTACATCCCCGACGAGAGAAAAAAACGAGCAAAGGCTGCAAGGAATGTTTCAGTCGACAAATCACCAGTTGCTTCTAAATGGTTTCTGTTTTTGGCGTTGATAAGTGCGGACGCGATTTTTTTTAAGCTCGCATTAACAAAAAACAAAACATACATTGTGTGAACAATTTAAAACAAAAACAAAAAACAAACCTGTTATACTACAACAACAAAGTTGTTTGTAAAATATTTTTTTTTTCTTTTTTTTCCCCTTTTCTTTATTTCGTACAACGACATATTGAATTGCTACTTTTAAAACAAAATAAAAACAATAAAGGCTAATGAGCCTGTTTAATTTAAGCAACAAAAATGTTGACAATGCTGAATTAAATAAAAACAAAAAAACTGAAAATAATTTGTGTATTAATGCTACGCAAGTTATACGTGCCCAATCTTGTTCTTCACTTTTACTAAGCGATGACAATAAAATAACTACAAACAAATCGCCTTCTGAACACAGTATTGCCAAAGATAATATGGATAGTGTAGAAAAACCCAAGACGCAAGTGGGAATGGACAGATACATAACTGTATTGAAAAGAGGTCGAAGCCCTAAATCTTCGCAGATTGCACCAATGGCTAAAGTACAAAAAGACAAGGACTCTACCGGAATAAATTCCCATAATCGTTTTGCTATCTTAGATAGTGAAACGAGTGTACATAATACGGCAATTAAGTCGTTCAAACCACCTCCAGTTTATTTAAGGGAGAAAAATTCAAACGATTTAATAAAAAATTTAATTACAATTATTGGCGAGAATTCATTTTATGTAATTCCCATTAAGCGCGGTAACATTGATGAGACAAAAATACAATTTATTGATGAAAGTAGTTATCGTAAAGCGGTAAGCGAGTTTGAAAACTGCAAAAAGAACTTTTATACTTATCAGCTGAAGAGTAGCAAAGGTCTACAGGTAGTCATTATAGGTGTAGATTCATACGTTGATCCAGCTGAAATAAGAGCCGGACTCCAAAAAGCGGGTTTTAAAATAAAAAGTGTAGATAATCTCCGTAATCGGGAACGTGTCCCCCAACCACTATTTCGCGTTGAACTGGAACCTGGAGATATCAGATTGAAGAAAAACGAAAAGCACCCCATTTACAATCTGAAATACCTGTTACACCGTAAAATAACTGTAGAGGAGCCGCATAAGCGTCCAGGACCTGTCCAGTGTCTAAATTGTCAAGAATATGGTCATACTAGGGCTTACTGTAAGTTGCCTCCGGTTTGCGTTGTATGTGGCGAGCTACATTGTTCCGCCCAATGCGACAAAGCAAGGGATGATTCGAAAGTAAAAAAATGTAGCAATTGCGGTGGAAACCACACTGCTAACTACAGAGGCTGTCCAGTTTTTTCCATGGTAAGGAAAACCACTCAAAAACTAAATACTCCTGCTAAGCACCAACAATATCGAGCAAATGCTCATTATCCTCAGTTAGCCCAACCAACAACACAACATGTTTCATACGCTGATATGGTAAAAACCAATCATACTGCAGTACATAAAGCGACACCGACAACTAATTTTACTCCTAATTTGCAATCGCATCCTAAAGAACAAACACCATCTGGTAATTTTAATCGTCTCGAAGCAAGCATCGAGACGTTAGTGCATTCGATAAACAGTTTTATGAGCTCTATGAGCAGCATGATGCAAGAAATGGTACGCATGCAATCTACTATGTTGCAGGCGTTACTTAACAAACCATGAACTGTTTAAAAATATGTTTCTGGAACGCAAACGGCTTGCGCCAACACAAAAATGAACTCGAGTACTTCCTTAAGAAGGAACAAATTGATGTCATGCTGGTTGCAGAGACTCACTTAACAACAAATAGCTTTTTTAAAATAAATGGCTATATCTTATATGACACCAAAGACACCCGTGGCAGAGCATGTGGTGGTTCAGCAATACTAATAAAGGCTCGAATCAAACATTATTTACTGTGTGATTTTTGTGAAGATTACCTACAAGCAACAAACATCTGTATTGAAGAATTTCATCAAAACTTAGTTATTTCTTCGATTTATTCACCTCCTAGGTTTCAAATATCAGAGAGTCAGTACAGCGATTTCTTCAAATCACTAGGTCCCTGTTTCATAGCATCAGGCGACTACAACGCTAAACATACGTTTTGGGGATCACGCTTAATAACTCCAAAAGGTCGTGTTTTGTTTGAAACAATTTCAAAAATGCGTCTGAATGTGATATCGAGTGGACAACCCACCTATTGGCCTACTGATCGACAAAAAATACCGGATGTTATTGATTTTGGCGTGATTAAGGGTATTCCAAGAGAAACGATTAAAGCTGAAGCGTCACTTGAATTATCCTCAGATCATTCACCCACTATCGTCTATATATGGGACAAACAAAACATCATATCACCAATGACTACCACAAGCATTAATTGGTTGAAATATAGAAAGTATCTTAGTGCTCATTGTTCGAAAAACATCCCGCTAAGAACACCTGAAGACGTAGAGCGGAGTCTTATTGATTTTGACCAAAACCTCAAATCAGCTGCCCAACATTCAACAATAACCCGACAATTAGCTAGATACAATCAAATTTATTCTGCAGATATCGAACGGCTCTTGGCTGAAAAAAGAAAAATTCGTAGAGAATGGCAATCACAGAGATCTCCTCAACTCAAAAGCAGACTTAAAGAATGAACGAACCGGCTAAGAGACATGCTTGAATCTCGAAGAGTAGCATCCCTGAAAAACTATTTGGGAGACCTAGACGCAACTCCTCAATCAGAATATTCGTTATGGCGTGCTTGTAGAAACCTTAAAAGGCCAGTCTTACGTAAGCCTCCCTTGCGAACTTCAGCTGGAGGCTGGGCAAGGAGTGATACCGAAAAAGGAAATTTATTTGCTGAACATTTGAAAAAGGTTTTTACCCCAAATATATCGACTGATATAGTTGAGTTGCCAGTTCTCGAGGCTAGTGCTGCAGTACCGATAAGATTTGAATTTGGTGATCTTGAAAAGGCAATAACGGATTTGAACACCAAAAAAGCCCCTGGCGTTGATAAAACCAGTAACAAGATGTTAATTGAGTTGCCCCGTGTAGCTCGCAGAATCGCTCTTTTTATTTTTAATGCCATTTTACGTTTTGAGTACTTTCCCACAGATTGGAAGGTGTCCGTGGTTACCATGATTCCTAAACGAGGAAAAGACCACACAAAAATTGAATCATACAGACCTATAAGCCTTTTGTCAAATATGTCAAAGCTGTTTGAGAGGATGTTAATAACTAAGCTTAACCCTATTCTAAACGACAAAGGATGTATTCCAAACCATCAATTCGGCTTCAGGAAAAAACATAGTACGATCGAACAAACTCACAGGTTAGTCAATGTTGTTAAGAAGACATTTGAAGAGAGAAAATACTGCTCTGCGCTTTTTATCGACGTTTCTCAAGCATTCGATAAGGTATGGCATGAAGGCCTAATATATAAGCTAAAACAGAATTTTCCAGTTAACCTATATAAGCTGCTAGATAGAAGGAGATTTTTTGAGCTCACCCCAGCCAATCGAAGCCCGAGTTCCCCAAGGTAGTATATTGGGGCCCTTTTTATACTTATTATATACTTCAGACATGCCAACTAGTAACCGAGTTCACACATCGACATTTGCTGACGACACAGCGTTTTTGAGCATTCACGAAAGACCCGAAGTAGCATCACGATATTTACAAGACCACATATCCAATTTAGAAAAATGGTTGAAGAAATGGGAATAAAAGTGAATGAACAAAAATGTACTCACATAACTTTCTCACTGCGCAGAAAATCTTGCCCCCCTATTCGGATAAATAACCAAACGATACCTCAGCTTTCAGATGTCAAATATCTCGGCATACATCTTGACCGGCGCCTTACATGGAAACGGCACATAGAAACAAAGTTAACACAAATGAAGTTGAAAGCAGTCCAACTAAACTGGCTAATTGGCAGAAATTCTACTCTAGCTTTAGACTGCAAACTTTTATTATACAAGTCAATTCTAAAACCAATATGGTGTTATGGCATTCAATTATGGGGCACTGCCTCAGCTACCAATGTAGAAAAAATTCAAAGGCGCCAAAATAAGATTCTACGTATTATTACATCTGCTCCCTGGTATGTAAAAAATTCGAACATCCATAAAGATCTAAACGTGCCATCAGTTAAAGCAGAAATAGCGAAACTTGCCATAAGGTATTTAAAGAAGCTTGAAACTGATCCGAATCCACTGGCCCGTAACATACTAACTGAACCTGGTTACATTCGATTAAGAAGGAGGGACACTGCTTCTCTCATCCGTACATCAGAGGGATAACCCAAAAATTACAGTAACCGTGAAACATACATTTTTTTGTCCAGCACTGGTTGGACTTAACAAGTATATTTTTAGACTTAAGATATGAGTAATTATTGATAGTTCAATTATATTGAAGATACAAAAAATAAAAATTGCGAAAAAAAAAGCTTCTAAATGGATTGCCTTTGTTGCAAAGCAAACAAAAACAAGCACATAACCTTTGGTAATTCGACAGCCTCGGCCTATGTAGGTTTTTATGTCGAATGGACCTGCAAAATCTAAACCGGTATGGGTAAACGGCCTGGTTAGAGATGTTCGTTCAGGGGGTAAAGCAGCCATAATTTGCTGACCGGTCTTTTTTCTATTAATCGTACATTCCTTGCAATTATGGATTACTGTGCGAATTACATTCTTTAGCTTGGGGATCCAGAACTCAGTTCTAACTAAATGGAGCATTAAGGAATGTCCGCCATGAGCAGAACACTTGTGAACATGTTCAATAAATAAACGAGTAAACCTGGCTGAATATGGTAAAATTTTAGGGTACCGTTCCTCATATGTCAAGCAGTCTGATCTAGCTAGTCTTCCGTTGATTCTAACAAAACCATTTGAGTCAATAAAGGGGTTCAAAGTGAGTATACTGCTCTTTGAAGAAATAGGTATACCCTTTGATAGTTGTGTATACTCAGGTATACAATTTTTCTGACATAAAAGAATCAAGCGATCTCGTGTGAACTTTACTTCCGATTGACTTAAATCTAAGGTATTATATAAGCATTTTCGGGTTTTCAAATACTCTAAACACCTGAACAAATAAGAAATAATTCTCATTGCACGGGGTAAATCGGAAAAGCGTTAAAGTATATCATATGGAGGTTCAATCTGAGTAGAAAATGACTGAATTTCTAGGTGCTGGTGATCAATGGGGGAATGTCGTGGCCAACACTCTTGAGGTTGTCTTAACCAGGTAGGCCCATGCCACCATAGAGAGTTATCAACTAAATCTCGAGCAAGAGTTCCACGACTTGCCAAATCGGCGGGGTTGTCCTTGGAATCGACATGAGACCAATTTTCATTACCAACTTTTTCCAAAATTAAAGCAATTCTGTTTTTGACGAAGGTTGGCCAATGGCAAGGGGGTTTTTTGAGCCAAGATAAAACAATAGTAGAATCAGTCCACAAATAAATCTTTCTCTTGTCTAGATTTAATTGACCACACAACGATTCTACCATGTTCACCATCAAAGCCGCTCCGCATAATTCTAAACGGGGTAACGTTTCGGATTTCACAGGAGCTACCTTCGTTTTTGACGCTAGTAAATGTACTGATATTTCTGCAGAAGAAATGCTACGTACATACAGAGCTGCACCATATGTCTTTTCAGAGGCATCACAAAACGCATGAAGCTCAACTTCATTTTCGGGTAGAAAATTAACCCATCTTGGGATATTAATTTTTTCTATATTAGGGTAGTCGTTCAAAAATGCTCGCCATTTAATAAGAGTTAAGGGTTTTAAACTTTCGTCCCAATCTGTCTTATCTTTCCAAATTTGTTGCATTATAATTTTTGCCACAATAATTTTTGGAGAGAGCCAACCGGCGGGGTCAAATAGCTTCGCTATTTCAGATAAGACAGCACGTTTCGTTACAATATCCTGGCGTGGCTGCGAAACTAATTTAAAGTAGAAGCTATCGCTATTAGCATTCCATCGCAAGCCCAGGGTTTTTGTGTTACTGGCATCCGAAAACTTTAAGAAGTCTGCATCAAGCAGATTCTCACAGGGTAAATCTTCTAAGAGTCGTAAATGATTGGCCGTCCATTTTCGCAAAACAAAACCAGCCGAGCCAAGAACTTGGGTTAGTTCATTACGTCTCTTAAAAGCATCTTCTAGCTCATACGAGCTAGCTAGTACGTCATCAACATACATTTGGGTTTTCAAAATTTCAGATGCCGCAGGACTCAGGGTTTCACAATCATTTGCTAATTGTAAAAGAGTACGAATAGCTAAATACGGCGCGCAATTCACTCCAAATGTCACAGTATTAAGCTCATAGTCCTTAACTTCAGCTTTAGGATTTTCACGAAAATCCGCTGATACTGCGTTTGATCAGAACGAACTAAAATCTGGCGATAAATTTTTTCAATATCAGCATTGAAAACATAACGGAAGAACCGCCATCGCAAAATTAAGATGGTAAGATCTGCCTGTAAAACAGGTCCCGGGTATAAAGTATTATTAAGGCTTACGCCATTAGAGGAGGGATTAGAAGCGTTAAATACCACACGGAGTTTGGTGGTAACGCTGTCAGGTTTAAACACAGCGTGATGCGGTAAGTAATAATTAGTCGCTTCTGAGCCAAGGGGTTGTACGGTATTTATATGTCCCATCTCGAAATACTCGGTAATCACATAGTCATATTGTGATTTCAATTCGGGGTTTTTTAAGAGCCGAGTTTCATTCCGCATGAATTGGGTCAAAGCGCTATTTCGAGAATCTCCTAATAACAACTCATTTGAAAATTCCCGACGAAATGGGAGCGATACAACATAGCGACCATCAGGGTTTCTATAAGTGGTAGTTCGTTATAGTTTTTCGCAATATTCTTCATCTTCGGAAAGTCGGGTAATTTGTGGAACTTCTTCAAGTTCCCAAAAACGAGTGAGTTGAGTATTTAAATCAACGTGGGTGCAAAATGATGTGATCGAATAAAGGGGTTCCGATTGACAAACTTCACCTGTAAATATCCAACCAAAAATTCGGATGAATTTTAACATCTGAAGTTAGAATTTTTGGATATACATTTCCTTCAAAAAGTATGTCCATACGGGTACACATGACATCGGTCATTGTAATTTCGGGAAAACTTGAAGTTACAATATTAGATATAGTACACGAGGGCAACCGACCGGTGATTTTCTCAACTACATATGCGCAAACTTTAATCTTAAAACCGGGGTCGATCGGTGAACCGACCGTCAGGACGCACATAGTTAAGGATATACCAGCTAAGCAATCCATCATCCCAGTGACATTTGTCGATGGCACTGAAAATGTAGGAATAGCAAGCTTCCTTTGTAACCTCCTTGAGATAAAGGTACCTTGCGAACCGGGGTCAACCAGCGCTCGAGCCGCACATCTAATGTCATTAATATGAATTAATGAAATTGAATTAGTTGTGCGGAGTAAGTCTGCAAATTATGAGCAGCTGAGGATGTTGAAGGGTTTAAATTGAGTGTGGGTTGTAACTGGTTGCTAGCTGGATTCTGTGGGTGTGATGAAGGTGCAGCCATACCAGAGTTGAGTTGAGTTACTAGTGGACTTATTTAACCTTGCAAAGAGTGATGCTTTTGTTTACATAATGTGCAGACATGTATGCTTTTACAATTTTTGAATTCATGAGAAGTTGCCAAATAATTCGAACAACACCTCAATCTTTTTACTGTTGACATTCTCTCATCAATACTCTGACACAAAAAGCAGGGGCAAAGTCTCAGGGGGTGAGAACCTTGGCAAAGGTAGCAACGACAAATAGTTGGGGTAGTACTAGTTTTTGTTGCAAAACTTTGAATTTTCCTAGAATCATAGGAAGATTTTTTATGAACTTTGAAACTGGAGTTCTTTTGTAAATTGACAGAGCTAGGGGTTTTGTTCGGGTTTTGAACTGGGCTTGAGTGTGACTGCCTTATATCAGAAATCGACTCAAGTGTTTTAAAATGGGCTGTCAAAAATGCGTCCATATCTTCCCACTTCGGAGTGGTTTGACAAAGCTTTTTAGACTGCTCCCAGAGACTCAGAGTATTCTCGGGTAATTTTGTAGCACAAATATACACCAACATAACGTGATAAAACACTTCCGGGGTTACTTCTAGCAAAGCAAGATTCGTTATGCAATCGTCCATTGTACTTTGTATGTTTTTAATGTTTGGACCTGATTCCTGAGTAATGGGTTTTATGCTCAAAAGAGTTCGTAGCTGTTCGTTTATTAGAGCACCTTTGTTCTCGTACGTGTCCACCAATTTCTTCCATGCTACTGCATAGCCATCATTGGTCAACGGAACAGTTTGTATGGCATCATGAGCATCTTTTGCAGTTTTCTGCAGCAAATAATACAATTTTTGCACCGGAGTTAATCTGGGGTTATTGCCATATAAAGCTGAGAACATATCTCGAAATGAGGGCCAGTTCTTAAAGTCACCGTAGAATATTGGGGTATCACAGGGGGGTAAATTAATCATGGGCATCGAATGGATGCCAAGCTCCATTGACCTTTCGGCCTGAGCAGCTGATTTTAAACGGTCTAAGTGAGCCGTAATTAAAGATATTCCACGAGTGTATGTACTATAAGAAGCCATATATCTTGATTTTATTTCCACGATCTGTGGACTTTTTATTTTATCGGCCTCAATCAACAAAGAGTCGTATGTTGACCGAACAGCTTCCCATAAACGATTGAGCTCTTTTTCATGACTACTTAAGGAACCAATTCGATGGTCCGTCACGGGAATTATGGCAACATAAGCCTCAAATTCTGCCAAACGATCGGCATTACGAATTAAAGTAGTCATATCCATTTTTGAGCGTAATTGATAACGGGTAATTTTGGAAAAGTTAAAAAAAGTTTAAAATATTTAAATCAAGTCGAAAATTGTGAAATACAAAGAACAGATTAGCTTTAAATGTCAAGAAAGAAACGAAAAACGGATCTAAAAATTATCACGTATAACGAGTAAAAAGCTTTTAAACGAATATAACTTCGTTTAAAACGAATAAAAAAACTCTTAAAATCAATAAATTCCAAAAACGAATAGGGTTAATTTCAGAAAAATTTATTATATTATATAAAGTTTTCCAGATATAATTGATTATAAATGGTTAAAAAATGTATAAAATTTTATAAAAGGGATAAAAAATTAATAAAAGTATAAAACAAGTCGCTTTTAACTTTATTCTTTAACTTTATTTAACGGATTGAAATTGCAGTATCAATTTAAATAAAAGGGTAAAAATATAAATTGAACAACAATATTTTAGTTAAAAGCACTTTGTTAATAGAAAAGGTATAAAAATATTAAATACACTAGTATTGCTTTAATAGTAAATTCGGGTACTCACTTTTGGATAAATGAGTATGTTTTATTCATTAATAATTTTTATTTTAAGAATAAAATGGGTTAAAGTGCACCAAAGAGTTTATTTATTATTGACTAAAGGGGTGAAAAATATTTAAAAATGCACTTTATTTCGAAACTTTAAAATTAATCGGTTTATTCGTCCGATTAAAATATTGCAGCACTAGTATTTGTTTCTCTTGTGTGATAATATCAAAACAAAAGCAAAAAAAAAAGCAACCAACAAACACATTGAGTTAATTGGGGTGTTTAAACACAAAAACTTTCTCACTAGAAATAATAAAAAAAAACAATTATTTGTGTATTTTGTTTTTAAAAAACACAAAAAAATCACAATATATTAAATTTTTAAATTCGCGTTTAATGTCTGTTTTTTGTTGTAAAATTATTTTAGTTTATTCTCTTCTGTGCTTTATTCTTGAATATGTAAAATAAAAAAGCTTTTGTTAACAGAGAATAAAAAATCACGGATCAAAATCAACAAAAAAACACTCTAGAATGTTATAGAAAAAGTCAAATCACTTTAAACAAATGAAATATATGCACAGGGTAAAATAGTTATTAATATTTTTATTAAATAAATAGCTGAGCAAAGGGTTTTATTATTATTTCACTTTAAAAATGATATATAATTTTTTCTTTTAACACACACGAATTAAGGGTGGGAAAATTAAAAAACAAGTAAAAAAGTGTTTTGCCGACGGCAAATAAATTTTGCACGGGTTTTTGTTTTTGTGATTTTTTGTATTACTTGTTGGTTATATGTTTGATTTTCCTTTTTGAAACATAAGAGTTTTGCTTTTATTATCACACTTTTTGTTTATTTTATCCACTTATTAAATGCACAAACAACGTACCTTTTTTATTATATTTTGGGAATGAATAAAAAATGGATGGATTTCCAAAGAGGATTGGGTTGATTGGAATCTGAAAATAAAAATACTTTCTTGAAAATATTTCTAGATTCGCCGGGGGTTTTATGCGGTTTGATAGGACCAATAAATGTTTGTCTAGAAATATTTCCTCGAAAATATGGAGAATTAAAAAACGGGTATTAGTTTTTTGGGTTTTATATATCTTGGGGTTTTATTAAAAATATAATTATTAGGGTTTTTTCTCTTTATAATTTTGTACGTACCGTACACTTCGGGTTTACAATCGTAAGTAAGTATATCATAAAAAGGGGAATAACAATTGCGCCAATAACTTAACGAATATGTGTAAAAACGTCTATTGAACAATAATTATTAAGATGTTCACACTATGCGCGTAAACAGCGTTAATTATTTTTAATTATACTGTATTTATTATCTACTAACTGTGTCCGTCGTACGCATCCTGAAAATATTTTATTCGATTTTGCTTTTAACTTTAAGACTCTTAATTTTATAGTGCTTGAGTTATGAGTTATATATCTTCTTTATATAGAAGTAGCCGTCCCTAGATACACTTTTAAAATTTATATAAAGTTCTAATATTATTGTAGAGTTCTGTAAATAGTATTATGTAAAATATCCCACTGACAAAAATAAAAGGTGCTGCCTAGTTTGCAGTACCTTTAAAGCGGTAAAAACGCATAGTTTCACTACTTTTTCTCTACTTTGTCTAGGAAATGAGATATTTTTGAGGGAAAACAGTATTCCATATTTGAATCAAGATACCAGTGCACCCCCTTATTAAAAATATTATTAAAATTAGATGAGTTTTTACGTGCTGCGAACACAGACGAACAGACAGACAAAAATTCTTAAAATTTCTGTTCTGTATTCCATTTCGATGACTAACTGTACCATAAATACTAAAGAAAAAATATTTTTGTACAGAAATTGTCCTGTTACTGTTTTATTATATGTATAGAAAAAATCTTAATAAATGTTTCACTTTAAATGAGTGGCAACAGGACAAAATAACAAATAATTTCAGTGTACCACAGGGCAGGCGATAAGTGGTGCAAGTGCCTTTACTAAATGGAAATATCTTTAATATTGAAAGATTATTTTCCTTACTAAGTACTTTTAAAAACTGAAAATGCTCAAGTTGTAGCAGATATTCACTTACAGGTGGAAGTAATTAAAAAAAATTAAATTTGCAGATTATTTTTTAAATTTTACTTTTCATTATTTACATTTTGAAAAACATTTGTTTACAAGGTATAATTTATTTTGATATCGATTTATTCAAGTAATAGGAGGAAGCCCAGATAATTGCAACGACTCTGAAATGTTTGATATATCCACCAACCCAAAAAATGGGTATTTTAGATGTGGATTTAAATTGGTCATACAGCATTTTACTTAAGCGACAAACTATTAATACAATTTTCGTTCCAACGAATCGAAGAAAAAAGCATCAACTATACGTTATCCTAAAACACATGGTAAAGAATGACTTCGGTTACGTGCTTTTACGTTTTAGGCAAACTGGGAAAAGATTCGATAAAGCCATAAAAAATTCTAATGTCATTATATGATTGTCCTGTATTGTTCACAATTTTTTCAGCGAAAACAATGACACAGTGAACGTGGTTATCATCCTTGCATTACTGTCGCTAAAGAAACAAAGACACAATAATCCAGAAGAGATAGAAAAAGCCATTTATTTTTTTTTTTTCTTCATATTATTTCTTGTATCTTCAATCTTATGTCGAATACACAGAGCCAAAAATGACTGATGAAATCAAAAAGATTTTCTTTAAGAAATGTTTTTAGGCTAAGGGGTATTCAAGCAGAAAGAAGGGCAGTTGCCATGGGGGAACTAAGCCTTAGACAAATGCTAGCAATCACTAAAAGCACCGTGATGAGAAAGAATGCCGCTAATTCCCAGTCGACACTCTGAAATCACTAGAGTCTAGATTAAAGGTTGGTTGTAGCACGAGACTGAATGATAGTAAGATTGCCGCAAGTTCTGTCGGTTGTCTATAGTTATTGAGGACGGAAGGGGGGCGAAAAGGGACCCATTTAGTAGTGGTCTGCTTCGTTATTCCCCCTACATTAATAATAATAAGTTCGTGCCTACAAAGCGAAACGCACTCGGTTCGATTCCTGGCAGAGGACGAACAAATTTTCACCATGGTTTTACAAATTAAGTGGCTTTAAGCCAATTAATTTAGTTAAGTGGCTTCAAGCCAATTAATTTATAAAATTTTACTTCATTTCAAATTAAAATCAATTGAGATCAAAAGTTCTAAAATCATTTAAATGACAATAAAGCTTTAAATGGCATAACAACCCGAAATCTAATATATTTAACTAATTAAAGGAATAAAGGCAGAAGAAAAAGTAAAAACAATATAAAGAGTAAAATTCATTAAATTATTAATAACAGAAAAAGGACATAAATTAGATAACAATAATAATTTAGATAAAAACATACCTAATTTATGAATTAATAATTATTAATTAAATAATTATTAATTAAATAATAAAATGTATTAAAAACCAAACACTAATTGATTCAAATGTCAACAGAGATAAATTAGAATAAACAAATAGTTTTAATATTTTTTAATTAATGATTATTGCTTGAGGTGGGAGTTTTAATTTAAAAACTTCTCCGTAAAAAAAATTATACCAGTTCATTGTTGACAATTTTGCTTCTTCAATTAACCCAAATTTTATTTAAATATGTCTGTGTGACGCACTGTGATGATCAGTTTAATCTCACAACGAAAATATCATATATATCGCAACTTAATTTTATAATTTTTTATTATACAAAGGTTTTGTGTAATTTAGTAAATAAAAAGTTTATATATAGGGTGATCCACTACGAGCCTTTTTTGACAGATCACGTGTGAGTCGTGTCACGCTGTCATTTATTTTTGTTTAGTGTTGTTTGGCATTTCAAAATGGAAAGATTTACGCCTGAATCGCTTCGCCGACGTTTTGAGGCAAATTTTGTTTAGCGATGAGCCCCAATTCTGGCTCAATGGGTATGTAAACAAACAAAATGACAAAGAGCAAGCTGAGGGGATTCAAGAGCTGCCACTTCATCCCAAAAAACAACGGTTTGGTGTGGTTTGTGGTCCGGTGTATTCATTTATTTAAAAATGATGCCGGTGCGAACGTAACCGTCAATGGCGACGTGCAATCATAAACGACTATTTGATGCCTGAAATTGAAGCTCGCGATCTCGGCGACATTTACTTTTAGCAAGACGGAGCAAGTTCCCACACATCGCATCAATCAATGAATTTATTGAGAGAACATTTCGGTGAGCACATAATTTCACGTTTTGGGCCGGTCGATTGGCCACCAAGATCGTAAGATATCATACCGTTAGACTTTTTTTTTGGGGATATGTAATGTCCAAAGTTTATGCGGACAAACCCGCTTGGATTTAGTCCTTGGAGGAAAACATCATGCGTGTTATTCACCAGTTACCAGTCGAAAATGCTCGAACAAGTAATCGAAAATTGGACTCAACGGATGGACCATTTGCGACGTAGCAACGGCCAACATTTGATAGACATAATCTTCAAAAACTAAATGCCAAAGAATGTTCTTTCAATTGATAATAAACATTCTCCATTAAATTTAAATTTTCTGTATTTTTTTTTCTTTAAAAAAGTAGGGAACCCCGAAATGAATCACCCCTTACATATATATGTTTATTAAATTCTTCCATATGCACACATAATACAACTGTAACAAGACCTACCAACACGGTCTTGTGAAACATTTTTTTACATACAAAATACAAATTTTTAGAATTTTTGTCTGCCTTTCTGTTTTCACATCAGAGAAAAACAACTTAATGAATTTCAATAAAATTTTGTGAGAGGGTACCATAGTTTCTCCGTTTACATAATAGATACTTTTTTCCCATAAAAATATCTCATTTACAAGGGAAATAGAGATAAAATAGTAAAAGTAATAATACTGAAACTTGGCAGCACCTTTTATTTTTATAGGGATATTTTGGAGACTATTTGCAGAATACAACAATATTAAAGTTTTATATTTTTAACATATAAAAATAAATTGTGGGACAAATGAGAATAGAATTGGAAATTATTTCTTAAGTTTAAGTCAAATTGGCATATTGGGCTGAATTTATATGCATATGTAATTGTGTGCCTTAGTTACTAAACAAGTAAGTCAGTTTTGACTGTTTCAAACAACTAAACGTTTTTTGAATTATAGTTTTAAAATACAGTTTTTCTGATAGCCAATCTTATCTACCAGACAAGGTTAAACAATAATATTTTATTACAAACTAGCTATGGCTACACAAATTGACAATATTTTGCATTGGAAGTAATCCACACCAAATTTTAAGGATCTTACGTATTAACTTTATATAAAGGTACCCATCCCTGGATAAAATTTAAAATTTATATGAAGTTCTAAAAATTATAGTAAAGCTCTGTAAAATGTGTTTAAAATATTTTAATAACAATGTAAAATACCAATCCAATAAAAATTTTATTCAATTGGCAGTATTGGCATATTTGGCAGTAACTAATTCATATCTGGTCATTATTTTGAAATAGCGCCATTTGTTGCGCCATACTTTCACTGCTTTTGCATTTTCACTTTTTCCGGAAAAAGTATCAATATTGGAATCAGGACACTAAGCTACCTCGCAAAATTTCGTTAAAATCTATCTAGTGATTTTACGCGATTCGAACACAGACAAACAGACAGGAAATGAGTTACTGTTTTATTATATGTTTTTTTTTTTAATTTTTTTATTTATTCATAATTCACAATAATATACAAAAGCCACATAGGCCAATTAACATATATTATAAAGAAATAAACCTGACTAGTACTTCAATAATAATAATAAAAATAAACTAAAATATACTTGATTTCTAATATATAACAAAATACATATTCAACAAAAATGCTCATAGGCTCCCCAGCCACAAAAAAAATTAAAAGAATTAAAGCATATATAAGGAAATAATCCCATAAGTAGTAGAGAAAATATAAGCGAAATAAGCTCTATAGAAATAGTCTATGAAATACTATAGAGAAAAATGGTTAAGATATCAACTTAGTTTTAGGCAATTTTGTTAAATTAATTTTTATTGCAACAAAAAACTTATACTATACAAACTAAAACTTAAAACATATTTAAGTTCGAATATTTCGATTTTATTAGTCGAACAATATTTGAATTTATTTTTTAATTCAGGTTTAAGTTCGTTTTATTTTCTCTAAAATTAAGTGATAAATTTTATAGAAAAAATTAAAAAAATTTCATTTTAGACACTAGCAGAATGTAAAGCATTTTCTGGATCACTACATCGGACTTCAGCATTCTTCACATCTATCTTCTTTGGATTGTGTTTATCCAACCAAACTCAGACAAAGGAATTTGCTATAAATTGTATTCAATCATTTATCGTCAGTTTGTGAGAACAAAGTCTATCACCTAAAGCTTTCCTCTTTATAAGCACCATATTATGTTCTTTGTAAAAATATATGGTTGGGATAAACCAATTTGAGTTTCTTTTAACAAAAACAAATTTTTGCTAAGATTTCATTTAATGGTTATACCTGAAAAAAATGCAACATAATTTATTTTAACTATACAATTTTTGCTAAACTTCATACCATAGCCAAAACTTTATAAATATTGTAAGCTTAAATGCAACCCTATTATACAACCCAAATGCATACAGCTCTGAACATTCTTCTAATGTCAGAGTATAACACCTTTTATACTCACTTCCTTTTTGTAACTTTACTTAAGAACATTATTCTTGCGATTGGGGTTTCACGTATATTTCTACTACGTACTTCATTGGATTTGAACAAAACTTTCCAACAAAGGTTATGGGCCCAGATAAGCCCTGGTAATCGTGAATGAATTTGAGGTTAAGTAAGAAATCCTGGAACGTGTGTAAGGTCTTAATAGTTTGGTTCAATATAAAAGAGAAATCTAAGTAATGGCAACAGGTGTGGCAAGTATTGAAAAGCTAAGTGGTGACAATTACGCTACGTGATGTATCCAAATTAAAAGTTTACTCATAACGTTGGATCTATGGAGCACCATTACAGAAGGATGTCCGCAAGATGAAGGTTCCGCAATTAAATGGAATTTGGCTGATTCCAAGGCACTTGCAACCATAACGTTAAGCATCAAACCAAGTGAATTAATTTAAATTAAAAATTGCACCACGGCAAAAAGTGTATGGACAACTTTAAATAACTTATATAAAGCAGATACGGCTTCAAGAAAAGTTAATTTATTTAAAAGGCTTGTTAAGTTCAGATTTAACAACAACCAGAAGTTTTCGTCACAAATAAATGAATTCAGTTCTACCATAGATGAATTAAAGTAAATTGGTGTTGTTCTAAATGCTGATTTATTATCTATATTACTCCTTTGCAGTCTTCCAGATGAGATGGAGAACTTCGTTATTGCCATTGAAAGTAGAGACGAGTTACCCAGGTATGGCAAATTAATATCAAAAATATTTGAGGAAGAATTGCGACAAAGCAATAAAATTAATAATCCAAATGAAACAGTATTCGCCGCAGACACAAAACAAGAATTTAAAAGAAATAAAAAATTTAACAATAATAGCAACAACTACCAACGCACAGTGGTCAATTTCGCGAGATAGCGGTCAAAACTCTATAACTTTTGACCGGATTGGTATTTTTTTACGCAATTTGTTTTGTTCAATAGGAGGGACTTTAAGCTTCAAATACGTGTTCAAACGTAAAAATCGACTGATAGGAACGTAAGTAATGTGGAGTTAAAAATGCATTTTAATTTTTTGTTGAGTTTCCATGTAAAAGTTGAATATTTTGACATTTTAAATAGGTATTTTTTTTATAATTTCTTATTTTCTTCAATCGTATTTTACAACCAATACTTATTTATTATTCCTAAACTTAATTTTGGTCAGAAAATGCCAACATTTGGCCCCTGACATTTTTTTAGTCTCAATATTCACAGGGGCCAAAGGTTGGTTTTTTTGAAAGAAAGCTAATTCTTGTGAGGATTAAACTGAAAAATAACACTGAAATTCCCAACAATATCAATACCATTTGGATATATTATATACAGAACACAACATCGATAAAATTTTAAGTAAACTTTTACTATTGATTTAAAGTGCACATATATTTTATTTAAATGTATTAATACAAATTTATACTAAAATTAGAAACAAATTATAATCTTTAAACTAGTATTAATTAAACAATATTAGTAAAAATTTCTTCCAAATAGCTTTGATTTTCATTTTGCAGTAGTTGTTTAGCTTCTTCATCTAAATCTAATGAGGTTGATTTCCATTTTTGTCGAATACTGGACATATATGGGTCTGATGTGCACAACAAAATATTAATAAGATCTTCATTAGTACAATATCTGGAAATTTTTTTTGTATTGTGCTCGCGATAGAATCTGTAGTCTTTGTTCCTTTTTTCTTGCGCTTCTTCTGAGAGATCTCCAATTGGAAGCATATTGTGCTGAATTATTTGTTCCCCATGGAACAAAATTTTGTGAACTGTGGTTGGCATATGTCTCCAAGAATATTTTTGATTATAAAGGGTTGCTGTCTCATTAGCATACTGACCAAATTTTTTTGCATCTATGTTTTTGCTACATGCTATAACTTCTAATATCATTTGGAATCGTCGTATTAAATCATAATCTACTCCAGTTATAGAAGCTGCAGTTTCTGGATCGGAAAAAATCTCCTTGCTGTGTTTCCATCATTAGAATTTCCTTCTCCTTGCTTTGGCTGGTCAATTATAAGGCCTATCTTACGGTATTTTTCTTGAATATCTTTTTTTCTTTGCTTTCTTTTTTCCAAATTTTCTTTGTTGTTTCTCACTGTTTCGCCTAACGGGCCAAATTCGTAAAAATCGTATCCCAATTTAAGAATATGCTCCATAAAACGAATTCTAGCATGAAGAGGTGACATTCCCAATTTATATGCGTCATTAAAACTATCGTCTTGTGTTGGTGGTTGGCTCAATTGACTTGATGTTTTTTGGCATATGGTGCAGCTTGACGAAGACTTTGTTTCGGTTAAAGCTTGTGCAACTTTTCCATCGATCATTGTAAGTGACATTTTAAAGTTAACTTCGATGCATTGGTCATTAAATTCAAATATCACTGGTTGGTGTTCTTTAATTTCATCTGTTATTTTGCCAACTTCTTCAGTTATGACACCTTTAGTTTCTTTTTTGTAAGCAAACTTTATTGGTCTACAAAATTTTGTTGACGAGGGAATTTCATTCTTCCATACATCTATCTCTGCAGCTCTACTAGTTGACGGTTCTGAACCAATATAAGTTTTTGTTAAACGTAATGGAACGAAAGAAATCATGAATAAATTGGCATTTGATGAATTTTCCGCATTACATTGTTTGTATTGTTTCTGGCCAGAGGACCCATCACATCCCCATTTAGAAATTAAAGTCATGCTGCAATTTTTAAACTTCTTTAAATAGTCAGCGTCAAATGTCTTTAATAATCATTCTGCAGTGTGTTCAAGAAGATCCTGCAATTTTATTTCTGCTGAACTTGAAGTTACACTAATAGCAGTTGGCTTTGCTGGTCGACCACCTTTTCCAGTTTAGGTGGTAGTTACTGATGGCTTTTTAAAAATAAGTTTATTTCTTAGCCATTCTTGGTTGCATGAGTAAAACAATTTCTTGTTTCTGGAACATTGATTGTACCGTTTTCTTAAAGTATTTAAAAAGTTTTTTATTTTTAAGTTATGAATTTTAATTTCTTGTTTGTCGCATATTATGAAGAATGGATTATTCATTACATGTAAAATAATGTCGTTCATCTTTCCGTTCAAAATATATATCAGATAGAACACTATAACTGAATTTAGCCATTGTTTAAACAATAATGAAGAAAAAAAATGAATGCATGGATTAATATACTATTGCTCGAAGTTTCAACATGATTTTTTTTACCTCTTTGAAACATAATATAACAGGTACTTGGTTTTACCAGTTATTTCCATTGGTTTTAAATTTATTTGCAATTTTCAGGTATTTAAGTTATGTAATATTAGATGGCAATAAAATCATTTTTTACCTTTTCCAAATGAATTGCCAGATACCACATAATTTGAGAGTTCTATTGTAATTTTTGTCAAAATTTTGATACACCCTTCTATGTGGACTAGGTCCAAATATGGGCCAACTTCTACTAATTTCAACAGAATTAGTTTTTGGGTCAATAAGAACTCTTGTACAAAATTTCATCAAAATATATGCATAATAGCCACTTTCACATACAAATAACTTCTCAAAAAATATGACGTGCATTTGTACCGAATATCTTACCTTGGGTCAGAAAAATTGCTGTAGCTCAAAAAGTGCAGTCCCGATGCATGGACATGTATATATAGGAATGTAGGGGAGAGTTAGGACTACAAAATAGTAAATTTGTGTTTTGACTCAGCTTGACTCACAGGAGTTGTGCTCTATGAAGTAGGAAATTTCCGAGAAATTTGACCTTTTTTAAAAAAAATATTTAAATTGTTCTCAAAACAGTAGAGCTTCAATTTTTTTTACCAGTAATAGGAAATAAGTTAACTTACAACACAAAATTTATTTCGTCCAAAAATCTTGAGAAACAAAAAAGTTATGATCATTTAAACTTTAAAAATTAACTAAAAATATCATAAATTTACTAAATTCTGAAAAAGCCCATTTTGGACCACCCTGTTCTCAGTGAAATAGTTGAAATAGAGTTCTAATTTTTTGGCTCCCGAGGTTTACTACTGTCTACTTTCATATGAGTCTAATAACTTTAAAATCGGAGAACAAAAACCAAAAGGAGTTTTGGCCGCTATCTCAAAATATTGACCACAGTGCAACGGTCAAATCAACGTATGCTGGAGAAGAAATGTAAGAATTTCAATATTAGTAACATTAAATGTTACAGATGTGGTAAAAAAGGTCATGTGCGCTCTCAATGTAAAGAAAGTGAGGCGAAATCAGATTACGCATGTTCGTTACATGAAAATGATAACAATCTAACAGAGAAGTTTATACTGGACAGCGGCGCAACATCCCATATGTGCAAAACAAAACAATACTTTACGCAGCTAGCAGAATCAAAGCAGAAGGTAATTCTAGCATCAGGTGAGAGTGTAAATTCAGAAGGTAGTGGTGAAGTTAGAATCGTAACAGAATACTGTAATCTAACTTTACAGAATGTTTTGTATGTGCCAAAACTGCATTCGAATTTTATTTCTATTAGTAAAATTTTAACGCATGAGAAAAAAACAAACTCTGGGTTTCCAACAACCTTTTTCACAGGGTTGCAAAAATGGCAGTATTTCCTGGAATATATAAAAAAATGTAAACAAATTCTTGAAAAAAATTGCATTTTTCAAAGCGCTCACAACTAGTCATTTATTGTTGTAATTTAAAAATAAAAATTGAATTAGAAAGCACTAATCCTATAGAATCTAATTTTCTAACTGTCACTTAAATCAGTATAAGATATAAGGAGCTATATTAAGGGGATTTATCTATTAAGTAAAAAAGTTTTTGTATTTTTAAAACCGAAACTATTCGTTGTGCCGCATAGCGACTTATACCAGTCGATAGAGGACGCAAATACGATTCAGAATTGGTATTGGCCAATTTCCGAAATACTTGCGTTCAAAAGTTATAGTGCAGCAAACTTTTTCAAATCAAAAAAAAAATCGCTAAAATTTGGCAAATAGTATTTTACTTATAAAACCTAAACTATTCGTTGTGCCGCATAGCGACCTATACCAATCGATAGAGGACAAAAATAAAATTCAGAATTGGTATTGGTCAATTTCCGAAATACTTGCGTTCAACACTTATAGTACAGCAAACTTTTTCAAATCGAAAAAAATCGCTAAATTTTGGTAAATAGTTTTTTACTTATAAAACCGAAACTATTCGTTGTGCCGCATAGCGACCTAAACCAGTCGATAGAGGGCAAAAATACGATTCAGCATTGGTGTTGGTCAATTTCCGAAATACTTGCGATCAAAAGTTATAGTGCAGCAAACTTTTTCAAATCGAAAAAAATCGCTAAAATTTGGTAAATAGTTTTTTACTTATAAAACAGAAACTATTCGTTGTGCCGTATAGCGACCTATACCAGTCGATAGAGGACAAAAATACGATTCAGAATTGGTATTGGTCAATTTTCGAAATACTTGCGTTCAAAAGTTATAGTGCAGCAAACTTTTTCAAATCGAAAAAAATCGCTAAAATTTGGTAAATAGTTTTTTACTTATAAAACCGAAACTATTCGTTGTACCGCATAGCGAATAAAGCAGCAAACTTTTTCAAATGGAAAAAAATCGCTAAATTTTGGTAAATAGTTTTTTACTTATAAACCCGAAACTATTCGTTGTGCCGCATAGCGACCTATACCAGTCGATAGAGGAAAAAATACGATGCAGAATTGGTATTGGTCAATTTCCGAAATACTTGCGTTCAAAAGTTATAATGCAGCAAACCTTTTTAAATCGAAAAAAAAAATCGCTAAAATTTGGTAAATAGTTTTTTACTTATTAAACATGAATGCAGTTGTAAACCTTTTAAAACTAAAATAAAATCACTTAAGTAACTTACTTCACATATGTTAGATTTAAAATTAAAATAAATTTTTTACATTACAAAACTATTCGAATGATGCAAATCAGTGAAGTATAAAATTAGAAAATATGTGAAATTCCAAAGAGGACCAACATATTTTGCAAGGCATCCAGTAATGCGTTCAACTTCTCACTCGCCGGTTATATCCAATCAAAATGGTCAACCCTCAAATATACCCACACGTAGACCAAATACATTGCATTTGAAGAAAACTACCAGTCGATATAAATCAACAGCCAATCAATAACAAAAACTGCACACTACAAAAATCATTAAAGAGCTCAAATATATATTTTACTATACTAGTTGGCTGAAGCTCTGCAGGAATTTGAAAAGGCTGTTAAGCCATGGCGTTTGTACATAAATGTTATGCAGAGTATCGTTTAGCTTTGTTGTCACAGGATCAAATGCGTCTTATGATGGTTATGAATGAATTTAAAAATGCCGTTGAGAAGTTTTCCGATTGTGTGGAATGCTACAGTTTAATGGCGCCAGTAAATAGAGCGAAAATACTGTTCAATTTAGAAATGAACAAATTTAATAAAAACAAAGATAATTTTGAAATCAAATTTAATTTTGTTTGAATTATTGTGTCGAAGTTTAAATATGTGCTTATTTCTTGAACTGCAGGTGGAATACACTAACAATATTCAAGCAGTAATTAAAACTTAGTTCGCTATATAAACAGTCTAAAAAACAAATGGTGTTCCAATAATGGCGTGATTTGAATTATAAGACCAAAGTTTTGAACCGTAATAGGTAGACCCACAGAAGGTGTAAAACTGTGGCCACTATAGCAACAAATACTAAAACTTATAGGGTGTTACGATAGAGAGGTGTTATTCACGAATATGTGTTTATTTCTTGAACTGTAGGAGACACACTAAAAATGTTCAAACAGTAATTAAAACTTCAGCTTTATAAAAAAGTCTATAAAAATAAACCTAAAATTAAAGGGTATTCCGATAGTGTTGTGATTTGCATGTATAAGGCCTGTGTTTTGAACCATAATAGGTAGACCCACAGAAGTTGTATAACTGTGGCCACCATAGCAACAAATACTAAAACTTATAGCGTCTTATGTCTATATTTCTTGAACTATTGGAGGCAACCACTTAAAATTTGCAGACAGTAATTTAAACTATGTTCGCGTTATAAACAGATATACAATATCAAACCTAAAAGTTAAAGGGTGTTACGATAGTGACGTGATTTTCATGTATATGGCATAAGTTTTGAACGATAATAGGTAGACTTTTGAAGTGTTTACAGGAGGTATATTACTATGTCCATTATTACAAATAGTAAAAATTTAAAGGGTTTTCCGACAGTGACGTCTTTTGCACTTTTTGAACCGTAATAAGTGGACTCTTCCAATTTGTATAGAAGATGTATTGCCATGGCCGTTATGACAATTACTAAAAATTAAAGGGTGTTCTGACAGTGACATATTTTTCACGTATAGTAACTTATTTTTTTGATAGTAATAGGTAGACTCTTGATATATTCATAGAAAAAGAATTGGCATGGGTGTTCCAACAGTGATGCAATTGACTTTAATTTTAAAATTAAAGGGTGACTCATAAGACATGAAAAAATTAACAACTTGAGTTTTTAAAGTTGTACTAAACATAGTACGGAACCCTACGTGTGTGAATCTAACTCGCACTTGACTGATTTCTTACTATTTGTTATAGTGGCATTAACCTCCTGTAAACATTTCAAGAGTCCACCTATTATAGCTCAGAACTAAGGCCATATATGTATATGAAAATCTCGTCACTATCGGAAACCCCTTTAATTTTAAGGTTTAATTTTTTATATGTACTTGTTTATTTACTTTTTTGAATTTTTAATAATCTTAAAACATTTAAGTAGAATTCTGCTTTTCTGTTTCTGTTATGGATGGATCAGTTGCCGGCGGATTCTCCACTGGTACAGCTGAACCATCTTCAGCCTGCGGTGGTGCTGCCGAAGTGGTCGGATTTAGCAATTGGGGTGGGTGTTGTGGACCCCAAACTGGCTGCGGTGGCGCATATAGAAATTAAAGAAACAAAATAAAAATGACTCTTGATAACTTACCAATGTATCTCTATCCATGTTGCCTTAATAATGACGTTTTTTAAATTTAAAAACGTGGATTATAATTCACCACACTCTATGATTTTAATGTTGCCAGCATGATACTTATAAGGTTTGAGGTCAGGGCTGCCAGAGAAAAAAAATTGGAAATACTATTTCCTGATACAAAAAAAATCTTTTTTTCTTTTATTAATCGAAATGTAGTTTTTAATTTTTGTGAAAACTTTTTAAAACATTAATACATTCATTTATAAGTTATTACCTAACAAGCTTCGAATTAACAAATTTTTAAAATCAAGATGTCGGTAATAGTGTTCGTAGTCAAAAAGATGGCAGCATTATGTTTGTTTTAAGGAATTCACCTCGTTATAAAAATATGGTAACACAAATATTTATAACTGTAAACGTTATTTGTGTTGCGAACTATTAAGTTTATTTTTTTAATTAATGACAATGGCCCATATTCATAGTTGCACACTAAAGTCGACTCTTATTAAACTAGATATTGAACTAAAAAGCTCTTATTATCTTTTTTGCATTCATAGTGTAAAATGAAGTATACTTTAAGTTGAATCAACTTTAAGTGGGTGTCTACTCTAATTAGATAAATGTTTACATACAATTTCTAGTTAGACATCAGGAAACGGCAACCCTGAACAGCTGCTTTTACAGGCATATGTATGTATGTGTTTTGTTTACTATTTCTTAAAATAAAACAACGCTCACAATTCGCAATTAGTTTTTTTTTATTTTAAGAGCTGTGAATTTTTAAGTAGCTAAATAAAAATATAAATAATGGATAAACAAGAAAATGTAAGATGCAGCACCTACGTACATACATATGTATGTACATCATATTATAAAGGTGAAAATTAAAGATTTGTTTTTAGGATCTAAAGAAGCCGAGAGACAGGGAGGCAAATTGGAGTGCTGCTGAAAAGGAATGTCTTCGAGAAAGCATAAGTATGTACTTGGATATTGTAGAGAATAGAGGAAATGATATCTCTATGATAGCAAAAAAGAAGAATGCATGGAAATCTATACGGGAAGGTATGCTTTCTGCAGGCTATGACCGTGACGCTTGCAAGCTTAAGGCACAATGGGTGCGCATGAAAGTAAGCACTAGAAAAGCTGTAGCGAGTGTAAAACGGGCATCTATTGCGACAGGTAATTCTGTACCTATTCCCGAGATAAGCGCAGAGGACAATCTTATCGAAGGTATGATTATACATGAACTACAGGATGATCCAATTTTAATTGATAGCAACAGTTTTACTGAAATTAATTGCATTGAAAGTTCAGATGATGAAATGCCTTCAACTTCTCAGCAAACTTTCGGTGACAAAATTAAAGAAGTTGAATTTTCGTCCACCAACACTCCACCTAAATGTGCCAAGAAAGGAATAAGTAAAAATGAAAAAAAAAAAATATTCTTCCGCAGTTGAACAACTCAAAAGCCTTCCGAAGAAACCAAAAAAAAAAAACAATATAATTTCAGAAAGACAGCGCCAAATATCTAGAGAAATAATTATTACAGAAGAAATTTATAAATTGCAAACTGAGCAACTGACTGCGCAAATTAAACACCAGGCGCACATTAATAAAATAGAAGAGGACAACGCGAAGGAACTCCAATCCCTAAAGTTAATTCAGATTCAGAATCAAATTAAAAATGAAGAAGAACTGAATATTTTAAAATTAGATATACTTCGTAAAAAAACATCCAACGACTTATAATTTCTACTGCTTTCAACTTTTTTTGCTTTTTCACAAAAATATATGTATGTACATATATACGACTTGATGCGGGTTATGTAAAGTGGCTTTTATATAAAATATGTTTTATTATACTAGAGCAAAGTTTTCTATGATTTTTTTATTTATTTTAGTTATTTCATTTTCACCAAGTACTCTTATTGATCTCAAATTTACATAGTATTTATGCAGACATACTTTAAAACCAAGTACAAATACCTTTTTTATTAATACATCTTTGTATATACATTTTTATACCTTCTTATTTATCGCAAAGAATTTAAAATGAATTTATTGTTTTAGTTTGTTTACCATTTTATTTGTTTGTTTTATTTTTTAGTTGGATAAAAACTATTACTCAATAAAAATTAAAAAAATAATATAAATGTGTAATGTTTTTCAAAAATAAGTATTTAATTCAATCGGTTGATAGGTTGTTGAGCATCAAAATTAAAGATTTCTGGTTCTGGTCGAACGACAGTATATAGGCATACATCCAAAACTGAGAAATAACAAAATGTATACAAAGAGTTTACTAAACGAGTACTCAAACACATGAACTTACATATGGAGTTTCTTTCCTTTGCAATATTGTGAAGTACAGAAACTGCAACTACTATATTTTTTGCAGTATCTAAATTAACACGAAGCCTTTCGAATATAGAGCGAAATTTCGATTTAAGTTGTCCATTTAAATACTCTACTTTACTGCGTGTTGCTATATGACTTTTATTATATCTATATTGTAATAATTCATATAATTAGATACTAAAAGTTCTCGATTTACGTATATTTTATAGAACCTTACTTTTCTTCCTGCGGCGAAGAAGGATTCCTTAGTTAATAAAATGGGAGACAAAGGGTAACCCGCATCTCCAAGTAAGACCCCATTGTGCTCACTTTTTCCGAGCTCTAACTTTGCCTTCAGGGCGCACTCACCCCAAATCCTGGAGTCATGTTTGGAGCCTCGAGATCTTGCAACAATGTCAATTATTTTTCAATCTGCATCGCACACGATCTATGGATCAGTTTTAATAAAATAAAATATTATTCAACAACGATGTTTTTGTAAAAACGACTCAATAGTTGACGTTAACTTACCTGGACATTTAAGGAGTAAAAGCCTTTTCTGTTAAGGTAATACCCGGCAATTTCACGACCAACGTTTTTTGTGGGCCTTTTTATACGCACATGTGTGCAATCAATGGCTCCAATTACAGTTGGGAATCGAGCCAACTGGTAAAATTTGTGTTTTACGTTTCCGAGCTCGGAACTGCTAGGAAATCTTATAAATTGTGGGAATAGTAACGCCATTTTTCTACAAATGTTTTTTATTATCCTGCTGACAGTAGGCTGAGACATTCCATGAAGATCACCTGAAAATTTAAAAAATTTAAAACTTTTCTAACAATTGTAGAATTACTTACCAATGTCGCTTTGATGGGCATTTCTTCCCAGAAAACGCAAAGTTGTTAAAACTTGTAGGCTTATTGAAATGGGAAGCCCTCGATTGTTTTTTGGTTCAACAATATTCAACAAGTTTATTAAAAAACGAGTTGTGATTTTGTCAAACCTGTAACGCGAAAAAAAAACTCCTCATAATCAAGGTTGAAAGGATTAAACCTATTTTTATATAATTTAGGCTTCCTTTCATCGAAATCTTCCTCACAATCGTTAATAATTGCATAATCTCTGACAATATCCTGTGACCTAAACATTTTGCACTTTTTTGTCAAACTTTTTTATATGCGAAAAACAGCTGATATCGTTTTTAAATTAGTTAAAAATAGCTTCAGCTAGTTTTAAATTTAAAGTCGACTTTAACATTAAAAGTATACTTTAACATGACTATGAATGAGATAAAGTCGACTTTAAGTAAAGTCGACTTTAGTTCTCTTAAAGTATACTTTATTTGTGACTATGAATATAACCCAATATATTTAAAAGAATAAACTTAAATCTACTAATATTTGCGTAAAATTGTTTGCAAATTTATTTATTTATAGTGGAAATATATGTGCATAGTTTTAATATTAAATAAAACTAAGAACTAAAGGGAGTGCTGATAGTGACGTGATTTTCATGTAAGTCGTATTACTATTAAACCGTTTCAGGTTGATTCTTGAAATTTTCACAGAAGGAGTATTGCTATCTATAGCCGGTATATTAACAATTACTAAAATTAAAGAGTGTTCCGAAAGTGCATGGTTTTAAAAATAAAAAAACTAAAGCGTGTACTGATAGTGACGTGATTTTAAAGTATGTTGCATTATAATAAAATAAAACTAAGAAAAAAGGGTGCGCTGATAGTGATAAAAATGCTGGCGAATTTACATTTTTATACCCTTCACCACAAGTGGAAGGGGTATATATAAGTTTGTCATTCCGTGTGTAATTTCCGACCCCATAAAGTATATATATTCTGGATCCTTATACATAGATAAGTGGATTAAGCGATGTCCGTGTTAGTGTTGTAATGTCATTTGCCAAGGCACCAGAAGAGATACAAAAAATTTAAGCACACCAATCTGTCAGGAATAGTTTCGAAAATTTTGGTATTGCAATTCAGCAACATCGGATCATTCCTTTGGAGGCTGCGGGCCGAAAACCACGCCCACCTATATTTCTTTCACGTTTTTTTTTAAATTTTTTTCGGCTTTAATGATTCTGTTTTGCCTTTTTTTGTCAAATAAATATTAGACTGCGACAGATAGATAGCAAGGAGTCCATACAGATCTCGGGGGATCAATAACCCCCTGCGAGGGGCGATTTTTGTTTGTTTTTAGATTGGTAGGGTTTTTCTGCTTTGATTTGTATTAGAGACCTTAATAGAAAGCAATACACATAGAGGTAGTCAATGGACCCACAGGGTACCCACTGATAAATATGAGCAGTTAAAAGGACCCCCCATGTGTCAATATGAGGAAATTGTTTTTTTTTTTGTAAGGATTTCTTTTTGCTTTAGTCTGACCATTCTAACTAAATATACATATATTGCAGAAAGGTCCTAAATTTAACAAAAAAATTTCAATAAAATTAAAAATTTTTTTTTTTTTAAATTTTAAAATTTTTTTTCAAAAATATTTACAAAAAAATTTACAAAGCATTTTCAAAAAGATATTTTACAGAAAAATATGGGAAAAAATTTTTTTTTTTAATTTTCCAAAAAATGTTTGAATAAAATTTTACAAAAAATTTTTAAAATAATATTTTTACACACAATTTTCGAAAAATTAAAACAAAAATTTCAATATTTCTTTGAAAATGAAAATCATGACTGTAACATAACATATACAGAGGCTCAAAGTTATAATGGAATAGCTTGGATGTTTAAATGTCGACCCTGATACCAAATTAACTACACTTTTTAGCAAAAAAGTTTTTTATTTTTAGAAGATTATTGGATATACATTTATTATTAAAAAACAAAAAAATTTAAAATATTTACATGAAGTAATAAAATTAGTAAAAGTTTAACAAAACACAGCATTTCAGCATCAAAGTTATAATGGAACACATCATGTAATTCATAAGAAGTTTTTGGACAATGCTAATTTATTTCATATTTAATACTTAGTTGGGAGCCCTTTTTGTTTTATTACCGCTTTCAAGCGATTTGGCATTGAATCAACTTATTTAGAACAGAAGGAAACCGGTATTTTATTCCACTCTTCCTTTAGAGCTACCACCAACTCTACTCTGTTATTTATGCGGTGATTTTTTAATTTTTGCTCCAAGTAATTCCAGACGTGCTCGATAGCATTCAGATCAGGTAACTGCGGTGGAATATCAAGCACATGGGGACAATTGTAGAGTAACCAACTGCGCACAACATGAGCCTTATGCTTTGGGTCATTGTCCTGATAAAAAATAAAACTGCTTTCTATTCCGAGATTTCTAACACTCTCTATTGCATTTGATTTCAGAAGGTTTAAATAATATATTTTGTCCATATTTCCCTCGATGACATGTAAATTACCTGGCCCAGCAGCTGATATTGCACCCCATACCATTACTGAACCTAACCCGTGCTTAACTGTAGGACGGAGGTTTGCGCTATTTAACTCTTCATTAGCTCTGCGAAACACGTATGATTGTCCGTCTGATCTAAAAATATTAAATTTACTCTCATCAGTAAATAAAACATTTTTCCGGAATGAGAGATCTTTAGTAATCATGTTTTTCGCAAACACCAGTCGCTTTTGTTGATGTACTTTACTAACAAAAGGCTTTTTTCTAGCGACACGTCCATGGTATTGATGTTTTCTAAGCACATTCCTAACTGTTTCAGGGTTGGCTTTTTTTCCAAGATACTTCTCTACCTCTGATGTTAGTTTTGGAGCACTTGTATGAGGGTTTTTCTTGATGGTTTGTAGTAACCAACGTTCATCTGACTCTGAAAAAATTTTGCGTCTACTTGGTTTTGGCTTATTATCAAAGCTTGTGACATTTTTGTAACGCTTAACGATGTTAAAAACAGTTGTTGGTGCTCGATTAACAATTGCACTAATTTCGCGTATAGTTTTACCCTCTTTTGATAGTCGAATAATGATTTCCCTCTGCTCAACCGATGTTTGCTTACCTCCTGGTGCCATTGCTCCTGTTGCGACTCAAAAAAACCAAATAATGTTACAAAACTCTTCTAAATGCTTTGCTAAAATCTAACGGCACAAATTGATAATCACACGAAGTTAGACGCGGTTGTAGCAATGAAGTTGCCATATTTTTGAAAAGTGTTCCATTATTACTTTGAAGGTAACACAGGTGTATTTTTGTTTAATTTTATTTTTGTTATTTGTGCAAATAAAGCTATTTTTTTTTTTGGAAATAAATATAATATACATAAGCTTTTAAAATCATCTATCAGTCTTCTTAAAAGTTTTCTGGTTCATTTGGTATTAGGGTCGAAATTTAAAAATTCAAGCTGTTCCATTATAACTATGATCCACTGTATTTAATATTAAGAATATACATATGTATGCATGTATGTGTGTATATAGAGTAAATGCGTTTGATTTTTAAATAGATGATATCTCTGTTTTAAAACCTAGGTGCATTAAACACATAGACATAATCAGGATACCGACTACAAACTGTCAAAAAGAACGATTATTTTGAAGTCAGCAAAGCTACATGGCTAAACGGCCACCGTTGTGGCTGTCGTCAACTTAGGCTAGTTTATATTTTATTCAACAAAAGAAAATGTCACAAAATTGCAAATTAAAAATTCATATACAAACAAAAAGTTTTGGAGGAAATATTTATAATTTTTTGAAAAAGTTATTTAATTTTATAAAAGCAAAATAACTATTTCTACAACAATATCAGAGTTTACGATGTAGCTGTCGACTTCAATATCATTAAGTAGCTGACAACACGGCGACAATTGTAGTAAACGGAAGTTGTTTTTATTTGTCTTCTATTTCTTTAACTTATGAATAATGATTTTTTCTCATACGACTTAATTTAAGTAAAGAGTCAACAATATGGATAATGCTGTACATGTCTGTATAAATAAAATCACCGTGGTGAAGGGTATAGAAGATTCGGCACGGTCGAATATAGCACTTTTACTTGTTTTTAATATTATTATAAGCGAAATTGAGAAAAGCTTTTAACACTATTTTATATAAGCTTATTCTCATGTTGTATTGTAATTACAATACAACATGTTGTAATTACAATACAACATGTTGTATTGTAATTACAATACAACATGAGAATAAGTTAGTAGAAGGAATATATATTTTTATATTGATTATTTAAGACTGTAAAATATATTAACTTTAACTTTTAACTTTTTTGTAGTTTATAAATACAGAAAATATTGATCAATAGAGCCTTGAGCAATTGGAAATTCCGACCCTAAATGATGATGAGAAAATTGCTGTGGATGTTTTAACAAACCTCTGTGGAGTTAATTTATTTATTTAATAATTCGCATTTATTTTTTAATTTAAATACTATAATTCCCAGGAATCAGAACATGGCATGCAACTACAATACGCTGAATTTAATGATGATGAGAAGTTGGCTTTAGACAACTTATTAAGCTTATGTGAAGTCATGGATGTTAACGGAATGCAACTTCACCATTCAAAATTGGAAAAAGGAAATATTGTGTCATTTTTGCTAGAAGAAATGGCAAAAGAAAACGAATTTATTATAACAGGTAAGTCATGTGTAGTCCTTTGTGAAAAGTTTATTATCAAACACAAAGTCAAACTTGTCTAAGTTGTTGTAATGTATTTTTTCGTCCCAATAAAAATATTGATAAAAATTGGTCAATTCCCACACTAGTTGTATTTACATATTTTAAATATTCTCTTGCACACTTCATAAAATGGATCTGGATGACGCCATTTATCAGCCTTTCCTTCTGATTTGCATTTGCGTAGCGTAGATAGGTTTTGGATATTTTGAAAAAAAAAACCACTCTTTGCAATATCATCTGCTGCTTTTAATATCTCTTCTTTTCTATACATGTAAGCACTTTTTCCAGCTAATGCTTTTTTCACAATTCTCCCAGATCTACTAACTAAAACATTTCCATCAGCATTAATTTTATATCTATATTTAGAGCAATCTTTAAAATTGCAATATCCGTAAGCCAGTAAACCTGATTTCAATCTTTTAGCACTATAGAATGATATAATGCAAGAGTTGTTTATTTTCAAATACTCTTGCCGGATAACATCAAGCACAAGTTTGTTTTTTGTTAACTTAAGTTT